>CM055907.1:61401507-61719007 GCA_029582155.1 Panopea generosa
TATGACGTGTGTATGTTCGGTATGGCACATGGCATAGCCTTTGTCGTATTGTTTGTCTGCTAAAACAAAGTATGACGTGTGTATGTTCAGTATGGCACATGTCATAGCCTTTGTCATATTGTTTGCCTACTAAAACAAAGTATGACGTGTGTATGTTCGGTATGGCATATGTCATAGCCTTTGTCGTATTGTTTGCCTACTAAAACAAAGTATGACGTGTGTATGTTCGGTATGGCACGTGTCATAGCCTTTGCCGTATTGTTTGCCTACTTAAACCATGTATGATGTGTGTATGTTCGGTATGGCACATGTCATAGCCTTTGTCGTATTGTTTGTCTACTTAAACCATGTATGATGTGTGCATGTTCGGTATGGCACATGTCATAGCCTTTGTCGTATTGTTTGCCTACTTAAACCATGTATGACGTGTGTATGTTCGGTATGGCACATGTCATAGCCTTTGTCGTATTGTTTGCCTACTTAAACCATGTATGACATGTGTATGTTCGGTATGGCACTTGTCATAGCCTTTGTCGTATTGTTTGCCTACTTAAACCATGTATGACGTGTGTATGTTCGGTATGGCACATGTCATAGCCTTTGTCGTATTGTTTGCCTACTTACACCATGTATGACGTGTGTATGTTCGGTATGGCACATGTCATAGCCTTTGTCGTATTGTTTGCCTACTTAAACCATGTAAGACGTGTGTATGTTCGGTATGGCACATGTCATAGCCTTTGTCGTATTGTTTGCCTACTTAAACCAAGTATGATGTGTGTATGTTCGGTATGGCACATGTCATAGCCTTTGTCGTATTGTTTGCCTACTTAAACCACGTATGATGTGTGTATGTTCGGTATGGCACATGTCATAGCCTTTGTCGTATTGTTTGCCTACTTAAACCACGTATGATGTGTGTATGTTCGGTATGGCACATGTCATAGCCTTTGTCGTATTGTTTGCCTACTTAAACCATGTATGATGTGTGTATGTTCGGTATGGCACATGTCATAGCCCTTGTCGTATTGTTTGCCTACTTAAACCATAATATATGATGTGTGTATGTCCGGTATGGCACATGTCATAGCCTTTGTCGTATTGTTTGCCTACTTAAACCATGTATGACGTGTGAATGTTCGGTATGGCACATGTCATAGCCTTTGTCGTATTGTTTGCCTACTTTAACCATGAATGACGTGTGTATGTTCGGTATGGCACATGTCATAGCCTTTGTCGTATTGTTTGCCTACTTAAACCATGTATGACGTGTGTATGTTCGGTATGGCACATGTCATAGCCTTTGTCGTATTGTTTGCCTACTTAAACCATGTATGATGTTTGTATGTTCGGTATGGCACATGTCATAGCCTTTGTCGTATTGTTTGCCTACTTAAACCATGTATGATGTGTGTATGTTCGGTATGGCACATGTCATAGCCTTTGTCGCATTATTTGCCTACTTACACCATGTATGCTGTGTGTATGTTCGGTATGGCACATGTCATAGCCTTTGTCGTATTGTTTGCCTACTTAAACCATGTATGATGTGTGTATGTTCGGTATGGCACATGCCATAGCCTTTTTCGTATTGTTTGCCTACTTAAACCATGAATGATGTGTGTATGTTCGGTTTGGCACATGTCATAGCCTTTGTCGTATTGTTTGCCTGCTTAAACCATGTATGATGTTTGTATGTTCGGTATGGCACATGTCATAGCCTTTGTCGTATTGATTGCCTACTTAAACCATGCATGATGTGTGTATGTTCGGTATGGCACATGCCATAGCCTTTGTCGTATTGTTTGCCTACTTAAACTATGTATGATGTGTGTATGTTTGGTATGGCACATGTAATAGCCTTTGTCGTATTGTTTGCCTGCTTAAACCATGTATGATGTTTGTATGTTCGGTATGGCACATGTCATAGCCTTTGTCGTATTGATTGCCTACTTAAACTATGTATGATGTGTGTATGTTCGGTATGGCACTTGTCATAGCCTTTGTCGTATTGTTTACCTACTTACACCATGTATGATGTGTGTATGTTCGGTATGGCACATGTCATAGCCTTTGTCGTATTGTTTGCCTACTTAAACCATGTATGATGTGTGTATGTTCGGTATGGCACATGTCATAGCCTTTGTCGTATTGTTTGCCTACTTAAACCATGTATGATGTGTGTATGTTCGGTATGGCACATGCCATAGCCTTTGTCGTAGTGTTTGCCTACTTAAACTATGTATGATGTTTGTATGTTCGGTATGGCACATGTCATAGCCTTTGTCGTATTGTTTGCCTACTTAAACCATGTATGATGTTTGTATGTTCGGTATGGCACATGTCATAGCCTTTGTCGTATTGTTTGCCTGCTTAAACCATGTATGATGTTTGTATGTTCGGTATGGCACATGGCATAGCCTTTGTCGTATTGTTTGCCTGCTTAAACCATGTATGATGTTTGTATGTTCGGTATGGCACATGTCATAGCCTTTGTCGTATTGTTTGCCTGCTTAAACCATGTATGATGTTTGTATGTTCGGTATGGCACATGGCATAGCCTTTGTCGTATTGTTTGCCTACTTAAACCATGTATGATGTTTGTATGTTCGGTATGGCACATGTCATAGCCTTTGTCGTATTGTTTGCCTACTTACACCATGTATGATGTGTGTATGTTCGGTATGGCACATGTCATAGCCTTTGTCGTATTGTTTGCCTACTTAAACCATGTATGATTTTGTAAGTTCGGTATGGCACATGCCATAGCCTTTGCTTTGTCCTATTGTTTGCCTGCTTAAACCATGTATGATGTTTGTATGATGTTTTTTTAGAGACAGACAGACAGACAGACAGACAGACAGACAGACAGACAGACAGACAGACAGACAGACAGACAGACAGACAGACAGACAGACAGACAGACAGACAGACAGACAGACAGACAGACGGACAGACGGACGGACGGACGGACGGACGGACGGACGGACGGACGGACGGACGGACGTTCTTGTGGAAGTGTAGTTGTGGGGTGAGGTTTTGATATGTTATAAAACATCTTCTTTTTTTCAGAAAACAAAACAAAACCTATTTTCTATCTAACCCTAATGTCACAAACCTTGAGATCCAACCCTAATGACACTAAAAAAGAATGAAAAAAGGTGGGGAAAAAAGTAAAAGAAAAAATGTGAAAAAATAAAATTAACCCCACAATGCCATTTGGACGGGTTTTCGCACTTGTGGGGTGAACATTGCACCCCACAAGTACCCAAAAAAACCACAATGCCATTCTGTACTGGCAACGCAACCCACAACTGCCGCTCCAGACGTACGGACGGGCGGGCGGGCGGGCGGGTGGGCGGGCGGACGGGCGGGCGGGCGGGCGGGTGGGCGGGCGGGCGGGTGGGCGGGCGGGCAGGCAGGCAGGCACGCAGACAGGCAGGCACAGACGTGTACATTTGAATGAAACTGTGATCACGCTCAACACGTTATGTAATCGCATCTCAATTAGAGAAACATGCAATGATTTTGTGTAACTTTTTCGTTTTTTATTTTTTTTTCTTCATTTTATTAGATTCTAAAATTTTGATGTTTCTCAAAATCACTAAATTCTGTTATTGAAATAAAAGCGAAATTCCATTAACAATTAAGGGGTTAAAGCACGAGCATGTACTAAAAGGAATTGAAAGTATCGCATCAAAATTCCATAGCAGAATGAACGCTTTGGGAGAGATTTTGATTGATATTGATTTCCCATTACATTCTGTGAAATAAAGGCTTAGTCTTTGTTTTCCCTAAACCAACGTGTCGTCTTATTCGACATTTGGGACACATTATGCCGACATTCGTATGTAGCTGGAATATCCGACATTGTATATATGCTTTTTTTATCTTTGTAGAACCGGAGAAAATGGAGATTTGATGTTGATGTGGGTGACGGCAACTTGGAGTACTAATAAAAATATTTTCTCGTTGTGTTATTTCCTTCTAGACGGTTGATACATCACTTCTTGCGTAACGTTATTTTGTGTGATGTTACGGATTTACGTCGGTCTGTCAAACAGCCCCGCGGGGATGGGGGACAGTTAATCATTGTTTGTGATGCTACGGATTTGAGTCCCTCTCTTAAACAATCCCGGGGTGCAGTTATTCATTTGTGTGGTGCTAACGAGTTGCGTCCCTTCTTTATAGTTAGAATACATTAAAACACTTAAATTCTAGAAAATCACCCTATTAACCAAGACTTTTAGACTGGCAAACAAATTAATTTCCACTGCTGTTTGCTAATTGCATAAATAATAAGTAACCAGTCAGAAAGCTTGTAATTAAAGTATTTAAGAACGGTTTGTTAAACGAAAACCACTCGTTTCATATCCCTCTTTTATCCGCATTTACTGACTTCTAATGGATAACATTCCAAATTACAATGCCGAAGCCTAAAAGAAAACATTATTTTTGGAAAAATCAATGCAGACATCGCTGCGTTAGCGCCTCTCGCAGACTGCACGTTATTTAACGAGAGTTCCCTGTATACCACTTACTTATATTACCTGAAAATGTCAAATCGATATCCATTAACGAGTGGCAAATAACGACGCTAGATCAAACTTCCGGAAATATGTTAGAAGCTATACATGCACTCGGTGATTGTTAAGACATTTCCATGTCAAAGTAGTGTCTATAAAATATATTTAAGGTCGTCTGCAATAAGTGAGCTTGTTTCTGCTGTTTTTTTATACAAATATGACAAGATTTCATATAAACTGCCGATTCATATATATATATAACAGCGCGAAGTCGATCAAGTAAGCAGAATGGCAGAATAGCAGAATGATTTTGTTTCATTCTGCAAGCAGAATAACAGAACAGCAAAATGATTTTTTTTTATTTTGTCTAATTTTCATTCTGCTGTTCTGCATGCAGAATGAAAATATTTCATTCTGCTGTTCTGCTATTTTGCTGGCAGAATGAAAAAAAAATAATTCTGCTATTCTGCTGTTCTGCTGGCAGAATGAAAAAAATCATCCGAGCCAACAGCGCGGCGAGATCCTGGTCGAGTGAACTAATGCGTTGCCGCAATATCACTTACAACTCACCACTGAGACCGTGAGGCCAGCTTGGTTATTTAATGTGAGAAAGTTTGCCAGTTACTTGAGGAAGGATAGCGGTTCTACTGAGATTTATTCTGAAGTCTTCCTCCATCAATACAAATGAATAGCACATAAGTGTATAACTTGTGTTTTGTTGAAAAATAGTGTTAACCCTGCACACATATACACTGTATATATTAGTATTGTCTACATTTATTTTAAACTAATCTATCTTAGCTCGATTGCGAAGACAGCTCAATGTGTACATGAACCACTCTCGAGATCGCTTCCTGTGAAGAACCAGTTCTGAGTGTTGGTTTTATAGACAGCACCGGATCGAGCTGGGAATCGAACTAGCAACCTCTGGTGTGAGCGATCGACACTCTATTCACTTCACTACCGCCCCGCATTTGTAGCGTTTATAGATCTAAGCTAATGTTCATTTTCAAATTCACCAGCAGGATCCGTTTAGCTCAGTCGGTAGCGTGTCTTACTATCAATCCGTGAGTTCGAATTGCGCCCGGCCACAATCTTCCTGATGACATTGCGTCTTATTGTCAATCGTATCTCACCGCTGATTCAAGGTAAATTATCAGTTAATGGAGAGGTGTGCTTGAGTACTGGTTAACCTTCCAGGATCCCAGGAAGAAAGTTATTAGATTGAATGATTGTCTGTTAGCCATCGATGGCATGAATGGCGCTAAATATGCAAGCATTCAAACAAACAGAACAGTGTAATTATAAAAAATGGGAAAATGAAATAATGTTGCTGCTAATAAAACTGTAATGGCCTCACGCCATGCCTTTCTATGTACCAGTTGTACAATTATGTAATTATCATGGACATTTTAAAAAAAAAAGAGAGAAAATTATTGCATCCATGTTGTTACTGAAATCGATCTCTAAAAGATGAAAGACGATAAACACTTATTAAAATGACGGCATGAGACAGCAATGAGACGTTAACTACGTGAAAACCACTATTCAGTTCTTTAATCCACATGGCAAGACGTCGATGCCGCCAAACGTCGTCAAATACTCTAAGAGTTTCGAGGCTGAATAACACCTCCGTCTCCAAAACACTTTGATTAAACAGTAACATCTTGTAAATGATAATTTTATTCATTAATAGCATCAATGGGATCAAAACAGCACCTAAATCAAACTCAATCATTCTGTAACCATAGCAGCTGAAAATTAGATAAAAAAAACTAAATATTCCATTTATCGTGACTGTGAAGTATCGCGATAAAGTGCGAGATCTTTTCCTTTCATTGCTCAAAGCGTAAATGTCATTGATTGGCAAAAACTTAATCTGAAATGTTTCTGTAAAAATAAAAGTTTGTTCACTTGGTGGGGTTGTTTTTTGCTCTTCGCCGTAATGTGCGCTGCTGTACTTTTTTTTTACTTAAACATAGAAATTACTTTCTAGTTTCAGTGATATATACCGTTTGCATTTCATTTAAAAGCACTGATTCGGTGTTCATTGTTCGCGGTTGAAATTAAATTGATATTATGTCGTACTTAGGTCGTGGGTTCGAGTCCAGCTCAGTATATACACGTTTGAGACAGTTTAAACTAGATATGCCGTATGCAGTCAGATGTCTGTCTGTCTGTCTGTATGTCTGTCTGTCTGTCTGTCTGTCTGTGTCTTTGTCTCTCTCTCTCTCTCTCTCTCTCTCTCTCTCTCTCTCTCTCTCTCTCTCTCTCTCTCTCTCTCTCTCTCTCCTTTGCATTATCTCTCACTTAAGACGCCTCATACATTCTCCTAATAGCCTCTACTTAAACATAACGGATGCTAGACGCCAAGTCAGTCATACTAAATAAAAACCTTAACTGCAGTCCCTATATGAAATATTACTTATATAATTCCCTATGGTTATACTGACACGGTATTGCCACAGGATCCATCCCGCTGGGCAGATCTCCGGGGATGCAACAGAACATTCCCAGCATCATTACGGAAGTAACAGCTTCATTAGTGTTTAATTACGGTTGGTAATAACTATTGATATTACTAGAACTAATATTAAAAGGACGCTAGTGTTTAAACACCGTTAATTAAAAGCAATGAAAGCAATCAAATATAAAGTAATGTCTGAGAATTCTATGATAAGAGTTGTACAAGCAAGTGTGTATCGCAATTGACGAACAACGAGCACTCACGTGTTGTTTCTTGTTATGTTTGTTTGTTTGCTTGTTTTTGTCGGTTCGTTCGTTCGTTCGTTCGTTCGTTCGTTCGTTCGTTCGTTCGTTCGTTCGTTCGTTCGTTCGTTCGTTCGTTCGTTCGTTCGTTCGTTCGTTCATTCATTTTACCTACCTACCCACTAACCAATCTACCTACCTACCACCCACCCACCCACCCACCCAAAACCCACCCACCTACCTACCTACCTACCTACCTACCTGTGCACCCCACAAGTGCGAAATGCGTACAGAATGGCATTTACACATTTTTCTTTTAATTTTTTTCACCTTTTTTCATTCTTTTTTAGTGTCATTAGGGTTGGATCTCAAGGTTTGTGACATTAGGGTTAGAAAAAAATAGGTTTTGTTTTGTTTTATGGAAAAAAAATGTTTTTATAACATATAAAACCGCACCCCACAACATCGCTTCCACCAGAACGTCCGTCCGTCCGTCCGTACGTCTGGAGCGGCAGTTGTGGGTTGTGTTGCCAGTACAGAATGGCATTGTGGGTTTTTTTGGTACTTGTGGTGTGCAAAAGTGCACCCCACAAGTGCGAAATGCGTACAGAATGGCATTGTGGGGTTAATTCCATTTTTACACATTTTTCTTTTACTTTTTTTTTCACCTTTTTTCATTCTTTTTTAGTGTCATTAGGATTGGATCTCAAGGTTTGTGACATTATGGTCAGAAAAAAATAGGTTTTGTTTTGTTTTATGAAAAAAAGATGTTTTCATAACATATAAAACCGCACCCAACAACATTACTTCCACCAGAACGTCCGTCCGTCTCTCCGTCCGTCCGTCCGCCATCCATCCATCCATCCATCCATCCATCCATCCATCCATCCATCCATCCATCCATCCATCCATCCATCCATCCATCCATCCATCCATCCATCCATCCATCCATCCATCCATCCATCCATCCATCCATCCATCCATATATCTATCTATTTATCTATATATCTATATATCTCTCTATTTATTTGTTGTCTTGCGTGCGTGCGTGCGTGCGTGCGTGCGTGCGTGCGTGCGTGCGTTCTGGCTGGGGTGGGGGTGGTGTTTGTTTTTCCCTCTTTTTTATTATATTCTTCAATTTTCTTTTGCTTTATTTTCGTTAATGTTTTGTTTTCTTTCGTCAGTTTCAACAGATCGTTTAAGTCCACATCCACACCACTCTTTATCCATTGATATGTTTATTAAAGTATTTGCATTACTGTACACATAAACGTTCAGTGAGATATTTTACATGAGCATTGAATTGCGCTCCCTGCATCACACCTCCTCCAAATGATAGCATGCTTTCAAAGTACCTTGTTCTAACAACTCATGAAGGGGTGGGTAACATTGGTCGACACGCCACCGGGCCGTCTCTAGACATTCCAGCCATCATACTAACTTCAAGAGCCCAACACAGCATATACATATACATAAATCATGAATAATATACATGAGATAAGCCAATCTAGAGGTAAATAAACAAACAATAGTGGAGTCCCTTAATACATCCAGACATACCACCATTACATTCCAACATTTGGAAGAAACGTCAGTAATACAGACACAGCCAATTAACATGACAAATTAGTTCCTAAAGATAGAAGTTCTGGTTTATTTTAACTTTTCTGTTTTAAATGTGAATTAATATTAATGAGAACAATATTCAAAATAAATGCTAAATGTTGAATACGACTTTTTGTTTTCATAGCCAATATGAATGCAAGTTGATATACCTTATGGTAATTTGTTAATGTTAAGCTCCAATATAAGTTCATTTACAATTTAATGTTTCTTTGTTAACGAGTTAATGATGTTTTTATTTACATATAATTTAAACTACTTGCAGCCATGTTCAAGTTTACTGTCAATTGACTCAATTCATATCAAATATTGACAACCAAAGCCAGTGTAGCTGCCAATTCCTAACAATTATTAACAACCATGTCCAGTGTTACTTTCAATTCCTAACAATTATTAACAACCATGTCCAGTGTTACTTTTAATTCCTAACAATTATTAAAAACCATGTCTAGTGTTACTTTCAATTCCTAGCAGTTATTGACAATAATGTTTAATGTTACTTTCTATTCCTAACATTTATTAACAACTTTGTACGGTGTTACTTTCAATTCCGAACAATTATTGACAACTGTCCAGATATACTTTCAATTCCGAACAAGTATTGACATGATGCCAGTGTGACTTTCAATTCCGAACAATTCCTAACACTTGCTGGTAACCATGTCCAGTATTACTTTAAATTCCGAACAACTATTGTCAACCATGTCCAGTGTTACTTTCAATTCCTAACAATTATTAACAACCATGTCCAGTGTTACTTTCAATTCCTAACACTTTTTGACAACTACGTCCAGTGTTACTTTTAATTCCCAACAAGTATTGATAACCATGTACAGTGTTACTTTCAATTCCGAACAATTATTGACAATATGTCCAGGTTTTTTTTATTACATCCTAACAATTATTGACAACATGCCCAGGCTGACTATCAATTCCTAACAATTATTGACAACATGCCCATGTTAACTATTAATTCCTTACAATTATTGACAACATGTCAAGGTTAACTATCAATTCCTAACAACTAATGACAACAGTCCAGGTTTACTATCAATTCCTAGCAAGTATTGACAACATGTTTAGTTTGTTTTATCACATCCTAACAATTATTGACAACCATGCTTAATATTACTGTCAAATAATAACAATCCCTGACATCTGACAACCATGTCAGACGTTACTGTCAATGCATAACAATTATGGATAACCCGTGTCCACCATGACAACATACAACCGCGACCAATGTTTTGTTATCCGTTACAAATAACATTAAAACTTCCTCCATTCAAATTACGGAATTCTAATAACAACAAAAACCCATTTTCTGTTATTTCAGATTTATAGTGACACTTCCTGAGTAAAACAATTATATTTAATTGTTTTAAATGCAAATACGCCATAACAGTAAGCAACATCTTCATATTTTACAACCCACATCAATCACCGTAATTAGTCTGCGGAGACATAAAGCGATGATGGACCGATCCGCGTCCTGGTTGATGTACAGAAATCAGATACTTTATGTTTAAAGTCGTCCCAGGGGGTCCTGACTATCGGATGGTTTAGATGACTGCACGTTATCACCAGTGGTCTATAACTCATATTTCATATTCTAATTTTATTTGTATTCATATTTTTCCGTGATATTAAGCGAGACAATGGCGTAATATAGTGATATATGCGTTGGAATCGACCGATTTAATGTATATATGCAAGTGCTCTGAGCCCAGGAAATGGACATATAAAAGAGCCGGATTGGTGGTCGGTGTTTGATCCTCCGCCACGGCTATGTATAGTGTCCTCGAGTACAACATTTTATCCGCATTTACTTACTACTGGTTCTATCCAGCACCACTTCGAGCAGGATTTGTCTTTTTAAGTTTTAAGAATTTGTTTTACTGCCGATTAAAAAAACTACGTATAAAACAAATAAATGTTCTCTTCTTCTCGCATCAAACCAATCCTTTCACCCACAAAAGTATGCAATCATATGGAGGGAGATATTGACCTCCAAGTATCAAGTTTAGGACATTATTATCAGGTGCCTTTTTAATATTAACAGTCATGACGTCCCGCTAATTTTGAAAACATACATGAAAAAACGGGCAGAATTAAATACGTTTGGTTTTATTCTGTCACGGATAACCGCAAATCTGAAACATAGGACGCCTTGCAACCATTTACCAGAGTTCACCTTCGTGTCAAAATAGAAATAAAATACGAACTTAAAGCCCCAACTGTCATATAAAAGCCGCAAGATGGTTTTATATAATTCAGTAAAAGATTCAAATCAGACAACGCTTCACAGTCATCAAAGCATTGTTTCTGTTATAATGTTGCATACTACTAGATTATTGTTAATTAATAAAGGGGTGGAGCCACGAATCTACGATATTGACCTAAAATATAGCTATTTCTCAAATATAAGATTTTCAATTTTTTATGCAATTTTCAACAGAACCTTTCTGTAATAGTTGAAAATCGGGTACATTGATGAAAATCGACAATGTTGTTTCAAAAAAAGTGTTTGTTATATGCAGTTAAATTTCAACTGCCAAATATTTGAAATTCGAGGGAGATGCACTCTATACACATGTATCTGTATTAATTCACCATCAGCAGATAGCCTAGTTTAGGGTTTAATTTGATAGTCTCCTCTAACAAATATTTACTGCCCTGGCAGTAAGTGTTGGGCATTTAGATATGGAAGCAAAAAACACCTATTACTTGTATGTTTTACCCACAATGCATTCAACATCCCTGATAATCCGTCCCATTTAAGCAATAAGGTGCCAAGTGTATATGAAATAAAAAGGCACTTATAACCTTTTTGCATCACTTGAGTGATATATCTAAAATGAAACATGTCCAGTGGGGTAGGGATTAGAACATACCCGCTGCTGCATAATTTTATATTCTTCCGTTAATGGCGGTAATATTCTGGGAGGTTGTGGCATAGCACGAGCACAACCATACACCATATGCAGTGTGTAAATGCGGTATGGATGTTACAATACCATGTCAACATATGGAGTTTTTGGATTCAATTTTGGATCGGAATTTGAATTTACATGGGTTTTTCTACATGTTCGCGTCATTTTTTTTCTCATTGCAATTCCTAGTTCCGACTCATTACGGCGCTGGATGTCAACGGGACACTAACCTTCATTAGTTCATTCATTCATTCATTCATTCATTCATTCATTCATTCATTCATTCATTCATTCATTCATTATAAAAAAACTAACTAAAACGTACATAAATATATTAAATGTATATATTGGATGTGGGATAAAAATGAACACATAACCTGGCTGTCTTTCCTCGGCGAAGTTCCAGTTAAATGTTAGCGGTTGGTAAATCCGAATGTTGGCGAAATTTGCCGAGTAATAACGATTTAAAGACTATATTGTGTCAATATTGAGCTTTATCACTTTTTCAAAGATCACGTGACTTTATCCATGCCCTTGATGCGCCTATACGCCCACTAGGTTTTTGGCAAATGACTAGCAGTTAAAAGCTAATGTGGTTCTAGTATTCGTTTTTCGTCTTTACATTATTAAAGTTAGGAACTCTTTAATATTAAAGGATTTAAAGGCCAAGGTTAGGATGAAATATTCTATGTCAATTTAGTATGCACAAAAGATATTTCATAAGGATTTATGTAGAGAAGGACATGCGACACATTCATTTTATGTGAAAGCTTGCGTATTCATGAAATCTCGTTTTTCGAGAATTTTTAACTTCCTTTCAGTTCAGGATTAAAAATTAACATTACTTTGCAGAATGACAACTCCGCAAAATTAGACCATTCTAAGCAAGTGTTGAGGTTGTATTGATTGAAACATGTGTATACTGACACCAAAAGTGAACAAAATCACTTGAACTATTACCGAAAAACTGCGACGTTTAAAATACAATATACATTTGCATTATCAAAAACAACAACATACATGATTTACTTCGCGTGCTATTATCAACAAATGTCTATAGGATGCTTTTTTATTGATTGATTGAATATTTAGCGTCATTTTTATGCCATAGAGGGCTAACAGACGATCAGTTAACCTTACCACTGTTTCCTGGGATTAACCAGTACTCGAACACACCCCGTCTCCGCAAGTAACTGATAACTTTCCCACTTGAATCAGTGGTGAGAGATGAATGCTAATGAGATGCAAGTTAACTATCCTTTGATATATAAATCCTAGATTACATATAACATTTTCCAACGTGGTACTGTTTCTCTAACAATGGAACAAAATGTCAAGTTATTTTAAAAATGGCTTTAATGCACATACATATTACACGCATATAGAAACAATTATGACCAAGGATAAGGCACTGCTGCTATATTAAGTTTGTGATATTATATTACCAATAAATTGTTCTACAGCTATGAAATATGAGACAAAATGTAGATTAATAAGACAGAATGTTCAGGTTATATTAAACCCCCAATATGTAATATACCACGACCATATTGCCTCGCCATCTTTGGCAATAAAACCGCTATGAAGACGATGTTGAAATTTTGGTTTATTAATGTACGACTTTGACAGAAAATTAATTTTCATCATTTTTTTCTCTCCAAAGAACACCGGAGCGTTCATTTTGCACGATTTACTCGGCTTTCAGTTTATGTCCGTGATCAGACATAAAGCATTGATGATAATATTATTAATTGCTGTAATAACTCTGGATCCTAGATGCATATTAGTTCTTATTGTTACCAGGAATATTTTAATAATAATAAATCGCTAGATAAATCCCATAATGCTCCACTTATTTCGTATTCCGCATTGGTGGCGGAACTTGAATTAAACACCAGTATAATAGAATGAATTTTAACGCTTTTAAACACATTTCAGGTTATATATATATATATATATGTGTGTGTGTGTGTGTGTGTGTGTGTGTGTGTGTGTGTGTGTGTGTGTGTGTGTGTGTGTGTGGCATATCCAGTTTTCTTGGTAGATGAAGACCTCAGAATTAATCATATAGATTGATTGATTGATTGATTGATTGATTGATTGATTGATTGATTGATTGATTGATTGATTTATTTATTTATTTATTGATTGATTGAATGAATATTTAGCGTCATTTTATGCCATCGAGGGCTAACAGACGATCAGTTAAACTATCCACTGTTTCCTGGGATTAACCAGTACTCGAGCACACTCCATCTCCGCAAGTAACTGATGACTTTCCCACTTGAATCAGTGGTGAGAGACGATTGATAATGAGACACAATGTCGTATATCAATCATCAAGCAGACTGTTGCCAGGCGGGGATTGGAACTCACGACCTCTGGGTTGATAGTCAGACGCGTAACCGACTGAGCTAATCGGGCCCGGCTAAATAATCTAATAGAACCAATGTCCTTCCTTAAGTAATTGGAAAACTTCCTTACATAACATTTTTGGAGCGAGCGAGACTCGAACCTACGGATTTAGAGATGAGAGGTAAGTGATCTTGGGACGGAGTATAAGAGAAGTCGAGATATCGGATACACGTTTATAACCATTGAAAACTCATTGATTATAATACATGTTCCCATCTCTTCCTGTAGCTTTAACAATTTGCAAATGAGGTACATAAGCATGATCAAGTATTTTCCGACAGGGGTTAGGGTCCAGTGTGGTTCCGGACTTGTAGGTTGCGGAGGCCAAGTATATTCCCAATCTCACTCCCAACATTTTCATTGATATGGATTCCACGTTTTAATACTTGGGAAATTAAAGGGGGTCTGGCCACCTGCCCCCTCTTTAAATCCGCAAGCGATATGGGGGGGGGGGGGGTGAAACAGTCCTCATTATCAGAAATGTGTTCTAACAAACGTTGGCATATTTTTTACGAGATAAACTGACAATAATTATCCCCGGGATGCCTGGATATGTTCCTACGTTGTAGTGTCCATTGTAAATCGTCAAATGACACTATCTTTATTTCTTATATCAAGCAATGTTAATAAAAATGTCGTTATTCGTCGTTATTTTCCAAATAATACAAGATTACCGGGGTTTCCCGGCACTAAGCGGGATATAGTTATAATAAATTTTATCTTCTTTAGGGAAATTCTGAGCTCTTGGCAACTTAACGACTTGTATTTCTAATAGTGTATTGAAATTGTATGGAAAGGAGATATTGTATTTACAGTAGATTACTTTTTAAATGATTCAAGTGAATGTGAGTATAATTCACCTCGGTAGAGATCCTGTTTGATTCAGGGGTGAATATTTGAATGCGACCTTTATATTGGATAAGTGATTGCCTGTGTGAGAGGTGGGGGCAATTACCCGGCACAGAGGCCGATACCAGACTTCATGTAAGTAAGGGAGGGGATGGGGGCATATACAATTTTATGGGGCGTAATTTATATTTTGTCGCTCTGAAGGGTGGTGAGTGTACATCGGTTTTGTTCAATAAACTATATTTCCCATCTGTTAGAATCCAAGAGTTGGTTCGTGCGGCCCAGAATATAATATTTGACATCTTGTTTTGTTTGAGAAAGTAAGTTTTCAACTCAAGCCGATATTTGAGAAAAGAGAAATAATTGAATTTAGCAAAAGGGAAATGACTAAAGTACATGTACGACTCAAAGTAAACGGTGTAATGGACGATGACACAGGAGAAAAAATACGAAAGTTGAAGAAATGTTCCATTCGACATATAGAATTCAGTTATGCAGCCGTATTGGATAGTAGATAGCGGTTAAATAGCATTTCATATTAACTGTTTACGTAGGAATAATATTCATTTTATTTAGCGATAAATCACAAAACACAAAAAAGTACAAAAGTTCTATTTTACATAAAATTCCCATTAAATGTCGAGGATAAATAAATTTATAGATTGTATCTTATTGAATATTTTATCGCAATGTACATAAAAGGTTTTATTCGTCAAAACAGAAAAAGTAACAAATGAACAGAATTCATCTTTATCCATCATTAAAACCGTCGCTGAATGATGCATTACCCGAAAAAAATCATTCGTTATGCTGGGATAAACCGATCGGTCTTTGTACGGAAAAGGAAAAATATGACAAATTATACAGCGATGCAATTTTAATTTTATAGTATATAGCGTAAGTACCAAGTGCTGGCTGATGCAATATGTTCGAATTCCTCGCGCAGGCCTCGTGATTGTATTAATCAGTCTGCATAACCGCAAGGTTTATTGTATAAAGTATGGGGGGTGGGTAAGTGTGTTTGGTTTTTTTATGGGGTATATCGCCATTTTGAACACATTTCAGGTTTTATATGGTATATCCAGTTTGACTGGTGGTGGAAGACCTTAGAATGAATCTGAGTAGAACCACCGCCCGTCTGCAAGTAACTGGCCAACTTTATCATTTGGGAGTTTTGGAGCGGCGAAACTCGAACATACGACCTTAGTAAGTGATCTTGAGACGGTGCCTCGGACCACTCGGCCACGAGAGACCCCGTATAAAATATATTATACTAATTCTTACTCGGTTAAGTTAGCATACTGACAGGCAGTTTTTTTCTGCGGACAGTCTGGTATAATTGAACATTTCTTTCTGCTGGCAGTCTGGATATCCGCGTTAGTTAAGTATCCAAACACCTTCGCCTATGACAGCCTCACACGCACGCACATACACACAAACGCTAAACTATTCCCATCGCCATCCAAAATTGTTAAATAACGGTTGTTTTCTGGAATCAATACATGAACTTAGATACACATGTACCTGTGATTCGTTTTCGTATGAAAACTTCGAAACGTCCCTCTTTTCTTATGTAAACGAACTTGATAAAATATGTTCAAATATATATAAAAAAAATCATTAAAATATACTGAAAACCACTTCGTTTTACTGATTCTAAAAATGATGAATTACGACGCCGTGCATATTAATAAAAAACAAATCTCCATAACAATTCATCATAGAAAATATTTTATTCAAAACACCGCGCAATTTATTCGAATTTTCAGACATTCGTCACTATGAGCAATTACTCATTGTTTAAAGGGTAACCACCAGTTTTGACGATTTTTCACGTAAACCACTGATTTATGAAATTTGCATAATATATATCTACATAATGCAAATATGAAATTAAAATAATACAGTATATAAATTGATCCTTACTTTCGTTTCTATTTTAGAAAGGATTCGTGAATCCTGGTTTACATACCGAGAACGAATCCGCTATGGCGAAAATAAAAACTATTACTTCCAGCAGTAGGTATGGTTGTCAACTTATTTATTTTACCTCGATTAAGAAACAATTTCTTAAAACTTACACAAATCACTCTCGAAATATCAATGCGTAGAACAAGTACTAAGATAGTGTGGATAAAGTGTTCAAGCGCTCAAGGACATAATCTTGGCGGAGGATCGAACCCACGAGTTCCTGATACCGAGTCAAATACTCTTCTACTATATCACGCGTTTCACACTCAAATTTTAATTTATCACACCGAAACTATCTATTTTTTTAAAAGGTTAATAATGTATTAATTATAGAATTTCAGAGCCGTTATGATTTGTTGCTCTTCAATAGGTCCAATTAGAGGTTCAAAACGTTGTTGTTAAAGCTTATTTCGTGTTGATTATCGAAATGCCAAGTTACAGAGAATAACACTTGGAAATTATTTTAAGAATACGTTCCTACGGGGGTGGGGGTTTAATGGGGTTTTACGCATTTTTCAACACATTTCATGTTATATTATTAGTTCTTATTGTTATGTGGAATATTTTAATAGTTACAAATCGCTAGATAAGTCCCATAATGCTCTAATTATTTTGAATTCAGTCGTGGTGGTGGAACAAAAATTAAACACCAGTATATGGAAATGGTGTTTAACGTCATTTTCAGGTTAGATATGGCATGTCCAGTTTTATTGGTGGCGGAATACCTCAGAATGAATCTGAGTAGAAACACTGTCCTTCCGCAAGTATTAACTGTGAAACTTTCTTACGTATTTTTTTCGGAGCGAGCGATGCTCCAATCTACGACCTTAGCGTTGAGAAGTAAGTGATCTTGAGACGGCGCCTTAGACCACTCGGCCATCGAGGACCCACGTTCACACACGTAGAGAGTGATCAGATGAATGAACATGGGTAACTTCTAGTTCAACATTGTCAAGTGTCCCTTTAAAGTTTAGAAAAATATGGATTTGTTTTTGTTTGGTTATAATACTATTCAAGTGCCTTAAATGATAGAGTGTATGTGTTGCTTGTATTTTATCACGTAAAATTAAACGATATATTTTTTCTTGTTTTTTTTTTTTTGTTCTTGTAACTTTAAATGAGTAAGCCCATTTGTTTCATCATTTAGATAATGGCTTTGAGTGAATTGTATATAAATAAAACGGTTGAAATTGTATGAACAAAACTTTTCACAGGAATGCAAATAACCATCAGCAATGTTGGTAGTGCTGAAAGTGCCCTGTAGGGGAATCATGACTGCGACTACGCGGAGGCACACCCAGGCAGTTTCCTCGGTATAAATATATGAGAACCAACTTCATCTACATTAAAAAAACGACATGCAGTGCTTTTTTGGCAGAGTTGAATGAGGTCGCTTTACTACTGACAAGGAAGATTTATTGTAAGTTTAGTACCCATATTAAACCAATTTCTGCAAAATTAAAAAAATATATATTCCTTCATAAAAACACCTTGCTATATAATAAATTTACTGCGTGATACAATGCACTAATTCTCTTCCTTGCTTATTTATTTCTGGGAGCGATAATGCCCCTAAATCCTTACACTTTGTCTATGTATTATGCCGCTGATTACGGCCATGCATGTTTTCTGCGGCAGAAGGTCTTGTTCTGACGCGGTGCGTTACGTTCGCGTTGATTCGAGGGGAAATTCACACGCCCAATTCCAACAGAAAATCTGGCAAATATCCATCAAAAACTAATGATTGTTGGACCCCAAAATGTCCCCAAAATTGTCACAAATATCACCTCACATAGGGATTTGTTATTTTACTGTTTATACATGGGTTATTTTTTACAGTTCATATACTTTTAAAAACGCAAGTATGGGTAGTGTATCAAATGTAGGAAGAATGTATCAATCGACGCCATGTTGTAAATCTCAACGAACTGCAAATGTAACGATTAATCTGATTGGCTGAAGTGTTATGATTATTAATAATGGAACATTAAAGTGGTCTGAGTATCAAATTTAGATATGACATGTGTGATAAACTTAGATAAAATTGTCTTTCCTTGTGTGCTTTTTTCCAATTTTACAAATTAGTTAATTTTGAAACACTATGTGAACCGTTACGAGCTATTGCAGATTTGAGATGAAAACAATTTTAAAATGATCAAAGGGAGACTAAACAAATAATATTGATTTTCTCCCTTTGATAAATCTTTTGTTCAGCAATTTAATTAACCGCCACAATCAGAACATAAATTGTTTTGACACACAAAGTTGAAGGTCACATAATGTTCATTTTTAGATGTAAAGAAGAAATATCTTGTTTTCGTAAACTATTATGTCAGACTTAATACCTCATGAATGGTTGATGTATGATATAGTGTCTGTTTTCCTATTATATTTATATTTATATTTATAATTATCTTATCTTATCTTATCTTATCTTATCTTATCTTAGCTTAGCTTATCTTATCTTATCTTATATTATCTTATCTTATCTTATCTTATCTTATCTTATCTTATCTTATCTTATCTTATCTTATCTTATCTTATCTTATCTTATCTTATCTTATCTTATCTTATAACGCTACAAAATCGTGTGCTAGTGTCGTTGATAAAAGATTTCCCCATATACCAATTTATACGACAGGAAAATAATAAAATAAAGAATATGTAGTTGAAGTTCAGAAGCAGAAGATCGTGAGACAAAGTAAATAAACGAACCTTGCAAGTTTGAAACGTTCCAAATTCGGATTCCTCACATTGAGCGTAAACATGACGCATTTAAACATTCGTGCAGACGAAACCTAAACCATGACGTCACCTTCGTTGACCTTGTGTGCAATGCAAATTACACTACACCTGGTGCAGGATGATTATCGACTTTCTATTTGTTTAAATCAGGAAATAAATGGCGTGTGTTGTTTTTCTCGCCTCAAACTTTGTCTTCATTTTACAAAGAAAGCAACTGCTGTGTAGTTAAGCTGATAATGAAACAATTATCGTTACGATAATATAGGATAGTAGTACATTTGATATCAGCTATTATGTTTTCCTAAGTGTTTACCTTACACAGGGTAATTTAAATTTCCATTCACATATATTTCACTTGAGCGGTTTCAAACTAAAATACATATACATGTACAAAGATTTACATATCATCATCAGGATTGGAATTATAAGGAGCAAATCCATGTTTTTCTGTTTTTATGCATGTATAAAGAATGTCGAATGACGCACACACACACAAAAAAAAACATAGAAAAAAATCTATTTAATCCTATAATGCTGTTTTTTCTCCTTTCCGCTGTTTTTTTAAAATAGCCAAAGGGAGAATAAACAATTAATATTGATTATCTCCCTTTGATCATATAAATATCCAGAGCCGAATCCAAGACATCAGGTAATTATATGGCGATATACGAAATCTTGAATGTGCAAATTTATATTTATTTTCTTTTATTGCGTCTAAGTATTTTTCTGTTTTAAAGTTGTGTTAAAAGAAACTATAATACTGTAGTCTGGGTGAGTTGTTTATTTCTGAGTACCAGGTATGTTTATATGTATATAAGATACGCTGTTTTATGATGGCAAAATGTATATTTATATTGAATTGCTATCACTAAATCAATGGTTTTGGAGAATTGTTTCTTTATTTGATATGCCCAGTTTGTGTTTTTGTTATTGGGTAAATTATCGGCATCATGTTTTAGCATTGAATAAATGTTTTAAATAAAGAGTTATTGTCTAGTTTGAGGATTTGTATCCAGTACTTTGCCATATTCATTTTTCTGGTAACTGGTGGCGGCCCGGAACTCCTCCTTGGCTTATAATATATACGACTGCATTTTTAATAAGTCATCAATTAAGAACTTAACCATTAGTTAACATGATCACCTATATTGTGATAATTAACGAGTTATCAAGATTAGTAACTAGTGAGCACCGAATCCATAAAAGTTGTGTTAATAAGTTTAAAGTAATCGTTCATGAGCATTCATTAATCATAAGTCACTGCTGTAACCAAGGACTTATATAATTCCTTGTCGCAACAAAAAAACTAAGGAAAGTACTTAAACTTTTACATCAAACTACAATATTTTAAATTCAAGATCAATTTGCGTGTTTAAAACATTATAAAAATCTACGGTTACATACAACCTTACATTTTATGTAAATGATATAAGGTTGCCTGTGGAATTTGAATGATTAATTTGCCAAATTATTATTTCTTCGCATGCTTTTGCATCAACATTTAGTAGAGAGATACAGGTTCCCTATCCTTCAATATAAGTCCTTAATTGCATAAAATAAAGAAGATGTTAAAAAGATATAGATACGTAACAAGCGATAAGGCCTCCTATGTGATTATCACACATTTGCAATTCGTACGGAACAGCCTTTTATATTCATTATTAAAAAATGTATCCAACAGAAAACAATAAAATGATATAAGCAGATGTTCTTTGAATAATGAAAAGCAAACTTTTGAAAGTATATTAGAATTTGTGGTATTCTGGCAGTGTCTTGGACAAATACGGAAAACTTTGGGTAAATCATGCGATCCAAATAAGTACATCGAAATGGAAACTATTGTCATAATACGTTGAATAGATAATGCTAAATATTCAAATTTATTAATCGAAACAATAAATTAAACATTTTGTTTAACCTTCTTTGTGTGTCTTTGCATATCGTTGTGTGTCTTTTGCCGTGTTTCGGAGGACCCCAGACACAGTCGACAATTCCATTTTACGCTAATTAAGCTCTGAATTAGCAGAACCTGTTAGTACTTTATTCAACAATTCATTACATGACTGTATAGTTCCAAGTGTTTGGAAGGAAGCCAATGGCTGCTCCAGTTTTTCTAGGCACGTGCCTACAGTGCTTATAGGAAGCTACGCCACTGACGGTAAAACACGTTTAAACCAAGTAAACATCCTTTTTTAAGGATGTGCTACGTATATTCTGAAATGTAAGGATACCATTATATATTTTCTAATCGAATCACATCATATTGGACCATAACAAAATATACTTAAAACTGCTACACCCTCGTACATCACAAAATTGCACAGAGCTATTAATAAATCATGCGCATTATATGAATTAGTTATTCTTATACACACCGATTGCACAACATTTTCTATTGGTTTCCGTCCTATCGAGAACCAAATAAAACGGAAGCGCATATCCCTGTCATACAAATGTTCAACCCGCAACACAAAAATGTATAAATACGAACAGAAATCTCGCAATTGAGCATTAAACGGCCAAGGAAATTGCGATCTGGCTGGTCGTGGAAAAACAGATTTAAAATTGCACTTTTTATACATATTTTTGTTATCAGATTATTGTAGATTGTTTATGCACTTCTATATGTAAAGACGTTTCATTTTGTTGCAATAAAATGTAATTGTATTGCCTGTGCCAATGCAAATATACATATTTCTTTGTTGAATTCTCCGAAGCATTCAAGGCGCCATCTTGAATCCTCACAGTGTTGAAAAATGGCATACACCGGCGATTCGAACGCGACGCTAAGGGAAGTCAGGCGTATGCAGTTTGGTGTACTCGGTCCAGATGAAATTGTACGTTTAATGATGTTTTCCTTGAATGTCGTTTTAAATAAAGTAAAATACAAGTCAGTTTCCAAAGCTCTCATCAATAACTAATGTGGGTGGGGTAAATGTAAATAAATGTTTTCCCCCTGTTTATTAAATTGTATACAGAGAGTCTCTGAGGACGTAATGAATATTTATAAGTTCTTATATCTTAATAAAATTTTCTGAAATGAACATGCTAGGAAGTCCTTGTTTGGTGAGTTGATGAAAATTGATACAGTATGGTGCAGTAACAACAAAAAAAAACGTTGCATAACATTCATAACTGTCTTAAGTAATTTAACTATGGGCTACACTGGTGGGTAATTTATAAAACAAAAATGGTTGTAGTAACATCAGTTGTTAACAGATTTGAGGTTGGAATCCACATTGGTGAAATTGCTTAATGAAAGTGGAAATGTTAATGAAAAAATGTAATTTATATATAAATCTGTTTACTATCACGCAGTTCTCAAAATAAGCTGTTGCTAAAAAAAAACTTAAAATCTGTAATATTGTTTTGCTTTACCTGCAAAAAATACATTGACTTTTGATTGGCCAATAATATATAGCAAGAGCTGAGCTGCGATTTAATTGGTTTTCAGTTGTCAACATTGTGGCAGAGCATAAAGACCTGTACCAAAACTAAACAAAAATCTCTTGGTATAATAATAAATTACGTATTTCATTATAAGAAGACCAGCATCCAAATTGATATTATATAGTTTTGGTTATTAAAAATGAAACAACAGAAAGTGCAGAGCCATCTAAATGGATCATAGCTACCTGTGCCTTGTAATAAATTAGAAGAAATTGTGATAGACATCAAGATTGTCACTGTCTTCCTGCAGAACGATAAACTTTCAATTATTATAATCATTGGTTCATCATTTAAGCATCAAAATGACCAAAAAAGTACATTGTCTTTAATAACAAACAAAATCTCAACGAAATATGTCTTAACGTAGCCTTTGCGATTATAAAAAACCTTGATGGGTTTTCTATATATATATTTATTTTATTTCAGAGAAGAATGTCTGTAGTGGAGGGTGGCCTTCGCTACTCAGAAACTATGGAAGGAGGACGGCCAAAACTTGGTGGCTTAATGGATCCCCGACAGGGTGTCATTGATCGTAATGCTCGTTGTCAGACATGTGCTGGAAATATTTCTGAGTGCCCTGGACATTTTGCTCACATCGAGTTATCTAAACCAGTTTGGCATATTGGCTTTCTCGTTAAAAGTATCAAAGTTCTCAGATGTGTCTGCTTTTACTGTTCAAAGTTGCTGTATGATCCAGTAAGTTTTTTGCCTGAAAACTAGCTTTCTTTTGTGCTTTTAGTTAATATTTTATTTATACTATTTTAAATAAAGCGCAGATCTTTTATAAATCAAGTCTAAAGTCTGGGTAGAACTGTTGCTGAGACCTGTTTTTAGCTCTACTGGCTGAAGGGCTTGTGCGATGGCGCGTTGGCCGTCGTCTGTTAGCAGCACTTTCTCTGAAACCACTAGGCCAATTAAACTGAAACTTCACATGGATGTTTCTATTGCATAGGAGACTATACAGAAGATTTTTTTTATCTGAAATTCAAGATGGCAGCCATTACTAAAAATAGTTTAAAGCTTAAAAAATCTTCTCATGAAAGGCCCATCAGATTTTCAAAATGTTTATGTAGTAATGATAAGCAACTATAGTTTTGTTAGATTTGTTCAAATGGTGACCCTAAGACTAAAAATGATGCCACCTCTAGGGTTCAATAAGGGGACACATGTCATAATAAATATTAATTTATTTATTTTTAAATGGAAATGATTTTGCCTATATTTTTACAGAAGCATTGTTTGGTGAAGGAGGTTCAGATTTGTAAAAATGACTGAGTTCCACTGCCTTAAGGGGTCAGGAGAGACCTCAAAAGGGTAAAAATTGGGAAATACAAAAACAGTTTTCCTAAGCACTGATATGTCTGATTTGTTCATATTTGGCATAAATTAACCCTGTGTGTAGGGGTTTGATTGCAGATAAGAATTTAGGGGCTAAAATTTATTAGGGCCCTGTAAGGGGACTTAGAATTTTATATATGAATACTATGGGAAAACAGAATATTCTTTTTTTTTTTTCATCTATTTTTGCAAAATTATTATTCAGTTTGAGTTCTGAAGTATCATTTAGTCATAGGAAATAAGATTTGGCTCAATAAGGAGAATTGACTTTCCATAAGGGGCCAGGTTGGGTTAAAATAGAAAATTTTCAAAAGTCTTCTTCTCAACAACTGGTCAGTCATATTTGTTCAAATTTGATATGGATTATCCCAATGTGTGTGGGTTTAAAGTTTGTACAAATCAAGGGACTTGTATTTATAGGGCCCTGTAAGAGGACTTTGAATTTTATATAGGAATACTATTGGAAAATGGATTATTCTCTTTTTTATCATTCATTTATGACTCTCTTTTTTTTTTATTCAGTTTGAGTTTTGAAGCATCTTCTAGTCATTACAAATATGTTAGATACAAAGGATTGACTTAAAGGGGCCAGGTGGGGGTCACAAAATGATTAAAATTGAACATTGTCATAAATCTTATTTTCAATAACTGGACCTAAATTCATCAATATTTTGAGTCTGAGATTTAAACTCGGACTAAAAATTTAAAAAATTTAAGATTCAATTAACATCTATTAAACAAGTAAGTCATTATATTCATTTACATATTCAATCAGTTTTAACGATTTTTTAACAGAAAATGTTACATAATCACATTTCTTACCCATAATTGTATGTTTACAGGGTTTTACAAAAATGTAAGATTTGAGTCTGAGTTGTTGATGAATTTAGGCCCAGGTCTGTCAAATTTGTTCCTATTTGATATAAATTATCCCTGTGATTAAGAGTTCTTAGTTTGTGCAAATCAAGGGATACTGGGATGTATAGAAGCCCTTAAGGGGTCTTTGAGTTTTTCATAGGAATGCAATGGGAAAATGGAAAATTCTCATTTTTTTGTCCATTTGAGTAAATATGTTGTTCAATTTGAGATATAAAGCATTGTCTAGTAACTGTAAGTTTGATTTTGTTCAATAAAGAGGATTGAATTTCCATAAGGGGCCAGGGGGTGGATGGGGCAATAAGGCTAAAATTTGGAATTTTCACAAATTTCCTCTCAATAACCTTTCAGTCAAACTAGTTCATATTTGATATAAAATATCCTTATATCAACAAGGATTGAAGATTCTGCATATCAAGGGGCTGGGATATATTGGGGCCCTGTAATGAGACTTACATACGAATATTATAGGGAAAACTGATTTATTTCATTTTGCATTCATGTGTTCAAAAAAACTTCTTTTTAAAATTTGCATCATTTCTGCTCATAACAAATCGTTAAGAGTGGGTGATTGAAGTTCTGACAAATTAAGTGGCTGGGTTGTATAAGGGTTCTGTACAGGCAACTATATTTTTTTACAGATGAATGGTATGGGAATTTAAAGTATTTCCTTTTAATAGCAATTAAGTTTTAGTTCAGTATGGGTGTGGTGGGGGAATTTATCCATAAGTTGTTAAGACGACACCTCCCCCAAAGAGGGCAAATATTGTGGAATTTCAAAAAGTGCTATAGCCACTATGAGTCAGTAGAGCGTCCTTAGTCCCTCTTTGGCATCTTGTGTGTTAAAAACTTCAGTATATCGGTCACTTTTGGAAAATTTGAGTACGCTACTTATTCCTCATTTCAGACTTCACCTAAAGTTAGAGACATTGTTGCCAGATCCAAAGGGCATCCTGGAAAAAGATTAGCTGCTGTGTATGACCTGTGTAAAAGTAGAAAGATCTGCGAAGGTGGAGATGAAATGGATACAAAACTAGACAAAGATGAGAAGGAAGGAGGTGATGGAGAAAAGAAGGTAGTGTATATTTACACTAACATACGGTATCTCAATTGCTGGAGAAAATCAAGCTATTTTGCAGACACTAAGCTTCCAGAAGTGTTTCTGATCACATTTATCTTAAAGATATTGTGATGACAGTTTGTCTAGATTTCCGACTTAAAAAGGAAGCTTCAGAATAATTTTAAAGTGAATGTGGTCATGGTTTTGATCACTGTTACAAAAAATAGGAAATTGTTTTACACAAATAACTTCGGTAGTTTCCTTTAAGATATTTGGATAACAATTTGCGTGTAATTTGGGATAGGTAAATCAATTCAAAGTCAGAAAAAGCTTACTTCTACCTAGACTTTTTTAACATAGTAGGACCTTCAGTTCCTATCGGAACACTTGTAAGTAAAATTGATATTATGTTTATACATATGAAATCTTAGTCTAGTTCTTGTAAAATTGGACTAGAATGAAAAAAAGATGCCCTATTGAGCCTCTTGTTTTTCAGATTTACTTTTAAAAAAACAACAAGAGAAATCACAAGCTTTAACCAAATATAATAGTTCATCTGAATATTAATTGTTACAGTTTCTTCATGGTTTTTAATTTATTTTACACAAAAGTATAAAATAAATTATAAAAAAAAAGAATAATTATTCAGTCAAATAAATTTTACTGCAATTTACTAACACAATATTGTTTTATTTAAAATTGGAAATAGCAAGCTGTTAAATCAGTATTATATTAATTAGTATTGATAAATATTTTAATAAATTGTGAACCACAGGGTCATGGTGGCTGTGGCAGGTACCAGCCAAACATACGTAGAGCCGGACTAGAGCTGACATGTGAATGGAAAAAAACAAATGAAGAGTCACAAGAGAGAAAGATTGTTCTGACAGCAGAGAGGGCACACGAAATTTTGAAAAGAATCTCCAATGAAGAATGTTACCTTTTGGGTAAGATTTTAATAATTTTACTTTCAATTTTTATTTGGGTATTCTAAAAAAAACTCATTGTCATTGATAAGCTCAGCTTGTTTCTTAAACATCATGTGAGAAAGTTTGCAATTCACTTGCTGATGGACAGTGGTTGTACTCGGGATTTATTCTGGTTCCTTCCTCCAACACTAAAATTGACGCCATAAAAGATTCACTCTGTCAAGTCGTTAAAAACTTTTGTTTAAACTTATTGAGGCACCAGATCTTCTGGTGTCTCTTTAGAATCATACTAGTCGATAAAATCATCTCATTTTATATGCACCGTCTAACTGCTCAAGAGAAAGTAGTTCTTGATTTTTTATGTATAATTTGTTATTGAACTTGCAACAAACAAAAATGGCAATAAAACACCCAGTAGATGAAGCCCGTAACTGACCAAGCTGGGTTTTACTTTGCTGGTGTGTGATGGTTCACATTTTTTTTTGAAGATAACTCGTGCTACAAATAAATCATCTTCAAACCTTACTGTGTAAAAACAATAATTGTACAAGTTGTTTGTACCTACGTGTACATCTTATTATGGGGAAACCCCAATGTGGCCCCCGTTCCAGACTAAGTCTATTAACATTTATATGAAACATGATTCAATCTGATTCACAGATCTATTATTACTATTTGTATTATTTTATTTGTGCTCCAGATATGCTTTCTTCAAATGAGTATTAATTTAAATTTTTATACCTTGCTTATTTCTCAAACTGTAAAGGGTAAAAAAGAACATTTTCATCAAATTTCTTTTTAAAATATACTAATCAACACTAAAATTGTCAGTATCCAATGCTTATTTTACCCCTTATTTTAAACTTCAAAGCTTTAGTCAGAAATTACTGCTTAATAGTGCATATCTGGAGCTTTGGATTTTAAGTTCAATGTTTGGCATGTAAAACAGAAAAAGATTTCACCAGTGCATATAGTAAGAACATGTTTTATAATATAAGGTATGGACCATAAATTTGCACGACCAGACTGGATGATTTGTACCGTGATGCCAGTGCCACCATTGTGTGTGCGTCCAGCTGTGGTCATGTTTGGCTCAGCCAGAAACCAGGACGATTTGACACATAAATTGTCCGACATAATCAAGGCCAATAATCAGTTAAAGAGGAATGAGCAGAATGGAGCGGCGGCACACATCATTTCCGAGGACACAAAGATGTTACAGTTTCATGTTGCTACACTTACAGATAATGAACTGCCTGGATTACCTCGGGTAAGTGTTGTACATAGAGGATCTGTAACGAGTACGTTATTGAATTTATTAAACAGGTTGGCAAAATTATATATTAGTTCAGTTTATATAAAATTATTTTAGCTCAATTGCGATGAAAACTCACAGCTTATATGAACCGCTCACGAGTCCAATACCTGGGTATAACCAATACTGAGTGTTGTTTTATTAGAGGCATCTGGTCGAGCTGGGGGTCAAAACTCGCAACCTCAGGCGTGAGCATCCAACACTCTATCCATTACACAACCGCCCTGCTTATAAAATTATGTATCGTTACCAAGCATTTAATCATATTTGCCAACAAGTTAAATTTATAAGTTTATTAATAAATAGAATAAATGTGAGATCTTACTAACGACATAAACAAAAAGTACATAAATAAATAAATCTTATGTAAAGTGCTTGCTGTAGACATCATTAATAATTGACTCCTTTGGCTGTGTTTGTTATTTATTTAATACTTTCTTTTATTGCAATTAAGTCACATATCGATTCATTAAAATTCAATCTATATATCTTTTACAAAACCAATATACAGTCAAACCTGCCATAACCAGCCAGTCAAGAGAAGTTGCAAAAGTGATTTTAAGACCAGTTGTTGCTTAATACAGGTTAATTTGCTCTAAAAGCATAAAACGGGGGAAATAACAAATGTTGCTATTTAAGAGTAGTGGCTGCTTAATAGAGGTGACCGATTACACAGGTGTGGCTGTACTTTTAATTCTTTATTATTACTTCTAGGCTGTACAAAAATCTGGCCGTCCATTAAAGTCCATAAAACAGAGGCTGAAAGGTAAGGAAGGACGTGTTCGTGGTAACTTGATGGGTAAACGTGTGGATTTCTCCGCAAGAACTGTCATCACACCGGATCCTAACCTCAGAATAGATCAGGTCGGCGTGCCCAGGACCATCGCACAGAACATGACATTCCCAGAGCTTGTAACACCTTTTAATATTGACAGGTAATTGTTGTTATTACACAGAATTTCGCATTTGCTATACATGTAATCGCAGTTGCTCTCTCTCCAGAAGTTGAACAGTTTTATTTTAGCCCATTCAAAAGTGGATGGGTAGGTAGGAAGCAGTATCAAAGCAAAAGTTACAGTCGTGTCTTCACTTCCATTGACCTTGTGTATCACATGATCAGTTCCATGTCATCATTGTAGCTTACCTGTGAAAAATGACCTGTTAATTACTCGGCATCTTTCTTTTTTAAGTTCAGTCTTGTACTACAAATTTATTTATGTTTAATTTTCCATGGTCATTTAAAAGAAAAATGGACAAAAATCATGAAAAAAAAATAAACAAAAAAGTTTTGGTAGCAGCAATTTGAGTGAGATGGTAGGAGCACTTCAGGCAATTTATATTTTAAGGAAGTCCTCATACAACACTGCTCATTATTTAACTTGTTGTCTGCATATATTTTATGAATTTTAGATAGGGGAGATGATATATTTCATCACTTCTTTATTTTATGGAAGATAGAAACTATGCCCATGTTGGTGTTTATCAAGCTCTGCAGTTGAACATGTGTTTTTATTGAATGAATATGCATATTTATTTTTCACATATATTGACTTCCCATACAGTTTACATGAATTGGTAAGAAGAGGATCCAACCAGTATCCCGGGGCAAAGTACATCATCCGGGATAACGGGGAAAGGATTGACCTTCGGTTCCATCCGAAAGCCAGTGACCTACATTTGCAGATTGGATACAAGGTTTGTATTGTCACCTTAAAAAAATATTAAACTAGGCATGTCAGATAGTCTCATTCAAGGGAGGTGGGGGGGCTGAAAGTTAAAAATAATGTAATTGGACAAGAAGTGTTGGATGATGTAAGCTCTGTTATGAAAAACCTACATGATATTATGTAAAACACTCTAATTTTTTACTGACAACACTGTTGTTCATTGTTTTGTTATAAAATAAATATTGATTTAATGCAAAGTATGCTTTATCTCTCTATAAAAAATATCAGTTGATAAATGGAGAGTATCAGAATAGATAACATGTAAAGAAAAATGGACAGAAATCTTGAGAAAAATAATTAACGTTTTGACAGTCGATAAAAAAGTTTGGGTAGCTGCAATTTTGAGTGAGAAGTTAGGAGCATGGCAAACAAATCTTTATTTAAGGACGGCCCAATTATAAAATATGGGCCAAATTTGAGATTCGCCAACTGCAATAAAATTTTACAGGACTTACCGCCTCTATATATTTCTTTTTTGTTTAAAATTTGTGTAGACATATTTCTAGTTTAAAAATCAAATGCAATATAAACAAGCTTCTGATGCTTATGTTGCTGATTATTGTTCAACTACGCCCTATGATGATCTGTTTTCACTGAAGTTCTCTTGCTGATAAATTGTCAGTCACTCTAATTTTTTTCTCTGAGGGCATTTCGTATAGAATTTTTGTGCTTCTTTCTTGAAGTTGTACAATTTGACAAATAAGTTTTTGAAATTACTAAATTACTAAAATGGGTAAAACTTGTTTGACTATTTAGAATTTTTATTGATATGTGAAATATAGATTACAGGCCAAGTTTGATATTTGCCAACCTCGATCCAATTTTACAGGAGTTATGGTCCTATCGACTTCATTTTTGTTTAAAATTTGTATAGACATATTTCTAGTTTAGAAATTAGTTGCAATATAAACATAAATAAACTTCTGATGCTTATATTCACTTTGCCCGATGATGATCTGTTTTTACTGAAGTTCTCTTGCTGATAAATTGTCAGTCACTCTAATTTTTTTCTCTGAGGGCATTTCACATAGAATTTTTGAGCTTCTTTCTTAAAGTTGTACAATATGACAAATAGGTTTTTGAAAATACTTTATTACTAAATTTGGTAAAATTTGTTTCACTATCTCGAATTTTTATTGATATGATATAAAAAAAAGCATTTATATACTAGTTGGTGCTTTTATAATGGGGAACACTGCTGTGTTTAAACACAGTGACATAGTTTTAAATGATATTGTGTAACATAGGTTGAGCTGCTGGTGTTAAACACAGTGACACTTTTATTAAATGATGTTGTGTAACATAGGTTGAGCAGCTGGAATTGAACACAGTGACACTTTTATTAAATGATATTGTGTAACATATGTTGAGCAGCTGGAATTGAACACAGTGACACTTTTATTAAATAATATTGTGTAACATAGGTTGAGCAGCTGGAATTGAACACAGTGACACTTTTATTAAATGATATTGTGAAAGGTTGAGCAGCTGGAGTTGAACACAGTGACACTTTTATTAAATGATATTGTGTAATATAGGTTGAGCGGCACATGCAGACAGGAGACTATGTGGTGTTTAACAGACAGCCAACGCTCCACAAGATGAGTATGATGTGTCATCAAGTGAAGGTCCTACCCTGGTCAACTTTCAGAATGAACCTCAGGTATAAGACCTCACATGACAAAAATCACTTCCCATTGGCATGTTCTTCATTTGGAGCTAAGATGAAAACAAAATACGATTGCTATCTCACGATCACTTACCTCTTCTTACCACTTTGGCTGTGGGTTCAAGTACAGCATGGTCCAAAAACTTAATGTCAGAAAGTTTGCCAGTTACTTGCATAACATGGTTCTACTCAAGAGTCACACATATCAGACTAATGTAACAGGTGGCCATATACAGGTGACTATAGGAAGCTACACCCCTGATAATATAAAACAAAATAAAACAGGTTGTAAAATCTAATTAATTTCAGAATTATTTCTTCATATTCCCAACGAATGTACCATAATAAAAGAGCGACAATTGATGTTTGACTAATTATTTAGACTTGTGCAATGATAGTTGCTATGAAGAATCAGATTATTATAGTGACGATGAGAAGTGTATACAGACAAGGAATAAGAGATATTTTATAGTCCCTTGATACAGGGCAATGTGCCGAGACAGGTTGGTTAAAGAATAATGATTAAATATGATAATAAACTTACGTTTTTTTTTATGTTTTTATATATTGAAGTTTTAACCCTTTACTTCATATATATGCCTTTGGATACCTCTAATATAGACGCCTTTGGACACCTTATATAGAAGGCTTTTTAATTATTGGGTGAATAGTATTTATATAAACTGACAGAGTGGAAAACAGTGCAGGAAGTGTTCAGATTGAGCAATCTGAACTCTTCCTGCACTGTTTTCAAAGGCCTTTTGTGATTGGTGCGGGAAAACGCATATCTATGGAGTAAAGGGTTATATGGAGGAAGATGTTTGTCATTATATGACCAGTATTTTATTAAACAATTAATCGTTTCATTAAAAAAAAATCCCCAAATTCTGAACAACGCGCATGATTTTTTCCCCTTAAAAAAGGTGTAGGGCCCCTTCCCCTTTTTCTAAAAAAAACCCCTGACATTTATGTTGTAAAAATGTGTGTTTTTCCCCCTATTATAAGAAAAATTCCCCTCACAAAGGGAGTTAAATACCAGTTTATCAGTTACATCAATGAAAATAGGAATGATGACCTGCAATTAAACATACATAAATTTACATTGTATTGGTTTTTCCAGCATTTTTCATCATAAGGCCATCCTTAAAAAAATATTTGTTTGCTGTGCTCCGACTCGGTATTTTTCATGTGAGTAGGTAGGTAGCTATTTATTTTTGCCAAATTTTGATTTTGCATAGTCATTTTAAAGGAAAATGGACAGAAATCACGAATAAAAATAATTAAATGCTTTGAAAGTCAATAAAAAAAGTTTAGGTAGCTGCAATTTTGAGTGAGTAGGTAGGACCACGGCAAACAATATATATTTTTTAAGGAAGTCCTTAGGAAGTTATTTTCCCTATTGAAGGGATTCGTCACCATTTCCCAAAAGTCAAAAATCGACGACCCTGAAATGTGTCTAAAAACCACTTAACCCAATTAAATAGAAAGTTATTGTCTTCTCTTTCAGTGTAACTACACCTTACAATGCAGATTTTGATGGAGATGAGATGAATTTACATTTAGCCCAATCTCTAGAGACTCGTGCAGAAATTTCTCAGCTTGCATCTGTACCACGTATGATAATCACCCCACAGTCCAACAGACCTGTCATGGGTATAGTGCAGGACACGCTAACAGCGGTCAGGAAAATGACAAAAAGAGATGTCTTCCTCGATAGAGTATGTTAAGTTGTGATATTTGGCCTTTCGATTTGAATTTGTGTTGAGATGAAAAGATGTGAAGAATTTTAACATTGGTTTGAATTGGTGTAAAAATTCAAAAGATCAAAATTAATGGAGACATAAATTAACCCATGCTTAATTTAGTTGAACCTTTCTTGTCATTTAGTCATAAATATACAATGTATTTTTATTTAGTCCTTTGCTTTGTTGCTATTGTTTTTACGGATGTGGGAACTTGTATGATAATATAGCCTGAAATCTTAAGATTGTAAAAATCTTTCATGGGCATTAATTTGATACATAAATTCTAACAAATATGCTAATCCAAGGTATCTCTGTTTTCCTATCCAAACAGTCATACCGAGTGTTGGAATCCCATTATCTAAATTGTGCTCTTAACAATTCTATTTCTTGCCATGCAACATCTTTTAACAAGCAACATAAATGATTATATGTTAATATTATCATCGCATGCAATTTATCGACATGGTGAAATAGAAATATAGTAATATGTGAAGGAAAAAGTCTCAGTTATCAGAATGCTATAAAATTCTATTGTGTGTTTTCTTATCCTGAATTCCAGGGCCAGATGATGAACCTTCTCATGTTTCTGCCGAGTTGGGACGGCAAAGTGCCTCAGCCCTGTATCCTGAAGCCCAGACCTTTGTGGACAGGGAAGCAGGTGTTCTCGCTCATCATTCCAGGACGTGTGAACGTTATTCGTACACACAGTACACATCCAGATGAAGAAGATAAAGGACCATATAAGTGGATCTCCCCTGGAGACACAAAGGTATATATAACTACATCTAGCTGAACGCCATTACTTTCTCAGTTGTGTTCAGTTTGTAACTTATATTTAGTAAGCTACAAAATTCTTAAACTGTGTAAGATTTGAACTTTGGAAAAAGGTCATGAAAATTCAATAGGCATTTCACTAACATCATTATATAACTTTTGTAAGCAGAAGACTTATGAGAATAAATCTTAATTACATTGTGCATGAACTTTGCATTAATAAAACATTTGTGTATGCCATATTTGTCGGTACAAAATTCTTGCGAAAGAGTTGGTCAAATATCCTCAAGGGTAATGAATTATGTTTTTAAAGTTAATATTAAATAATTAATGTTTATTAATTATTTTGTTAAGTTTAATAATGATTTTGAGGTTTATACTGCAACATAATCTGTATTATGTGCTGTCAGAATTTATAACATGATAATGGTCAGATTTTTATAATTTTCTCTGAGGATTGAGGTGGTGGGAGATATCAATCAAACAATTTTCTTGTTCTGCACATTTTGCAAGGTAGAATTGTGTATAAATCGGTATCATAACAAATTGGTTATTTATTGCCAGTTGTAACCCAGTATTATAATAATCTCATTCATGTTTGTAGGTATTGATAGAGGATGGGGAGTTGATTTCTGGCATTTTATGTAAGAAGACACTGGGTCCCTCATCTGGTGGATTGTCTCACATTGTCTTTCTGGAGATGGGCTGGGAGATTGCTGGTAATGTACATGTTTTCACACACTTTCGTTTAGATACCTGATTTGTTCAGATATTTTATGTTTATATTTCTGTTACTTTTTGTGTTTGTAAATCCAGAAAGTCAAACAGTGAACACATGCACAGAAACTGTCATAGATCTATGCCTCTTGATTGTCAGTTATTGTCATTTTTAACAAAGAAAAGCATCTTTGCTGATACCCCAGAAGAAAGTTTGGCCATAATTTATATATTGTTTGTGCCTCCTTGCATACCCTACTCAAAATCTTTTTTCCAAATTTTGAAAACAGTATATCTTTTTTTTATTTGTGAACAAATTTATTTTAGCTTGATTGCTAAAAAAGCTTTGAGTTTTTAACCACTATCGAGTCCGCTTCCTGTGTAGAACCAGTACTGAGTTGTTTTTTGAAGGCATTGAGTCGAGTTGAGGATCGAATCTGCAACCTCAGAGTGAGCATCCAACTTGCTAAAAAATTCTATATGTAAAACAAAATCTAATAATAGATTAAAACGACGTAACTACCTACGCATATTAAAGTCCAAAGTCGTGAAATAGCAAACAAAGAATTTTTATTGATGGCCTTGTTGTTTTTGTGTATAAAAGCATTGTGCTTTATTTTCCATTTTACTCAAGCTTTTTAAAAAAAAATCCCAATATGGTCAAAAAAAAGATCTGTTCAAAAATGTAAACAAACCTAATATCTATATGTACAAGAGATGACAATGCGATTGCGACATTTATTTGCAGGTTATCTGTACGGTAACATTCAGACTGTCATAAACAACTGGCTGTTGATTGAGGGACACAGTATTGGTATTGGAGACACCATTGCTGACCCCCAGACATACATAGACATTCAGGACACCATCAAGAAAGCTAAGGTATATATGGCACATTTGGTTTAGATTCTATCTAAATTGAATTTATTATCCTTTATAGTACATGTTTTTTGGGATCCTCCTTGACAGAGTTGTTTAAGACACTTGGGATCACTAACCTCTCGTTTATGAGGTGAAACACTTTCCAGTAACATTTTGTGCGTGGATGCCAATAAAGCTTGCATATACTTCTAGTGCCAGGCAATGTTTTGAAAATGGCATTGAACCCCATTGAAAATAAAAAAAGAAAATTTACCAATATCGATGCTCTCATTTCTTTCTCAACTACAACATTATAGAGTTGCACATTACTTTTAATCACCATCCAGTGCTGATACTGTAATTCCCTTTACCAATATACAGACATAACCATTTATCTTCAGCTGGACGTGATAGAGGTTATCGAGAAGGCTCATAACGATGAACTGGAGCCAACGCCAGGTAACACCCTGCGTCAGACCTTTGAGAACCAAGTGAATCGTATCTTGAACGATGCCAGAGACAAGACTGGTAGCAAGGCTCAGAAGTCTCTGTCAGAATTTAACAACTTTAAGGCTATGGTGGTGGCAGGATCCAAGGGATCTAAAATTAATATTTCTCAGGTACGGGTAAAAGATTGTAAATATACTAACTAGAATTAGATTAATGGCTAGTTTCCATATATGTGTGTGTGTATATATATATATATATGTGTGTGTGTTACCTTTCATAGCTAGATTTTAGCCACAATTTATTCATGATTGTATTGTATTTATTACTTGCGTAATATTATAGTCAAAGTGAAGCAGTGTTGTGGTGGACATTATGTTGGTCACTCGTGCCACTTTACATATATATATATATATATATATATATATATATATATATATATAAATAGTCCTTAGTAATGGTTCTACCCAGGAACACTTGGAGCACTATTTGTATAAGTTGTAATAACTTATTTTACAATCAAAGTAGAACAAAATAGGTTTAAAACTAAAGGATGGCGGATTTCATCCCAGATTTGGCCAGATGGACGTCATGGTACTTTTAAAATCCACACCTATCTCTGGTTCTACTCATGAAACAGAATCAGGAGATGTTTGAATATCTCGGGACTTACTTGGCGATTAAGCTAAATAAATTGGCATAAATGAATAATACATGTAGTTTGTGTAATATGAAAGTGTGGAGTGATGTGATCCTCAATATGATGTACATGATATTATGTAAAACACTCTAATTTTTTACTGACCGCACTTTCAACAGAACTTTAAACTTGGCCATGTTTTTTGCAAAAATAACATCATTGCGCATATACTGAGAGCGATTAATTTAGAAAACTTGTATATCAAGAAATACTGGTAATTTTTCAGGTTATCGCCTGTGTGGGGCAGCAGAACGTAGAAGGAAAGCGTATTCCATTCGGCTTCCGTCATCGAACACTTCCTCATTTCATAAAGGACGATTATGGTCCTGAGTCCAGAGGATTTGTGGAGAACTCGTACCTTGCCGGACTGACACCATCGGAATTTTTCTTTCACGCTATGGGAGGTCGTGAAGGTCTCATTGATACAGCTGTAAAAACTGCCGAGACTGGTATGTGAATAAGGAATAATGACAAGCTAATATGACAGAGGGGCCGGTACTTGATTATTTTTCTCCTACATGGTAGGCCTGGGTTTGAATCGTGCTGGAACTTAGATATGTAAATGCGTTAATGTGAACTGTAGTCTGTTTGACAGTTTTTTTTTTACCCCCTCATTTGTTTGTCTGTCCCAAACTGGTTTCCACTGAATATTTTCAAACTTTTATGTATAGATTTTTAATATGAGGAATCGTAGGATATGTTTTGAATTAAATTGGGTCAAGTTCACTGAAGTTGAAGCAATTTTTGATGGTGGTAGACATTTTACAATAGTTTCAGAGCAAAACTATTGTGCAAAGTTACTTGGAAATAAAATGAATAGAGAGACATGATGATGATATTTGAATCTGAGATATACATGTATATATGATGTGTTACAATCAACCACTCTAATTTTTTTGCTGAATGTCTTTCTATTATTTTAATCATTTGGGTTTAAAACCAAGTTTATAGTCAAAGATCTAATTTTACATATTCAAGTTATGTCAACATGTATTATATATTTAAAAAGTGTAAAATGTATCGACATGTATTTTGTACTTTTGTTTCATAAAGTTCTTGTCATTATATTTTTGAAGAAAATGTGTTGTGACAGTCCTATTTGATACGTAACAATATCGTACTCGTAACACTATATGAATTGTAAAACATATAAAAATTATGATAGTTCTGCTTCGTCTCAAAAATTTGTGGTTTTACTATTTTTGTGATAATGACTCTGGTGCAATGTATTTTAAAATAAAAAAAATGATATTCTGTTGCCTGGGTGCTCTGTCTTGTGCTGGTTAACCGTTAAGCATATGTCAGAAATGTTGACTAGGTGTGCTGACCCAGAAACAGTTAATTATGCTTGCTAACCATCATAATATAACTGAATTACTGTTGAAAAAAAGACGCAAAATTGCATTCAAACAAACAGTCAAGATTGTATCAAGGTTCTCTGACTGTGTACATTACAGGCTACATCCAGCGTCGTCTGATCAAGGCTATGGAGAGTGTGATGGTCAAATATGACGGCACGATTCGTAATCAGGTGGAACAACTTGTCCAGTTGAGATACGGCGAGGATGGACTCGAAGCCACACGTGTCGAGTTTCAATCCCTCCCCACCCTCAAACCTTCCAATCGAGCATTTGAGAAGAATTTCAAATTTGATCCAACAAATGAAAGGTAAGTTGAAAAAAGTTAATAGTTCTTAGTATTACATTTTTTTCCTGCCAGTGAACAATATTCAGTGATAGAAAGCAGACCTGATGATGATATTTGAATCTGACAGATAAATGATGTTTATCTATCAACCACTCTAATTTTTTTGCTGAGGGTCTTTCTGCTGAAATATCGCGTATCTATCAATTTAGTTGTAAAATATTTTGAAAAAACAAAATGTGATTTGATTAATATGATTAATTCATCATCACTTTGTTTTTTAATGAATGGTAAGTTGTTGAAAGAAGTTAATTGTTCTCAGTAGTACATTTCTTTCCTGCTAGTGGACAATATTCAGTGATTGAAAGCAGACCTGATGATGATATTTGAATCTGACAGATAAATGATGTTTATCTATCAACCACTCTAATTTTTTTGCTGAGGGTCTGCTGGAATATCTCCTGTCTGTCAACTTAGTTAAAAAAATATTTTTGAAAAAGAACTGTGATATGATTAATAGTTAAAACTTATTTATATCACTATGATTGTGAAACATGTTCTTACAACTTACATAAAACACACTCGAAGTCTTCCTGGGTTGAGCCAGTACTAAGCATATATACAGAAAAAGTGTGTTGCTCAAGGACACAACACATAGCATAGCATAGGATCGAACCCCCATGGGTTCAGTGCTCTACCACTGGACCACGTGCTCCACAATATGATTAATATCATTAATTCATCTTCTGTTTGTTTTTGTGTAGGCAACTGAAGAAGAGTTTAACTGAGGACGTGGTGAGAGACCTGCTTTCAGACGCACACACACTTGAGGAGATCGAGCAGGAGTGGGAACAGTTAAAGGAAGACCGTGACGCTCTCCGTCAGATCTTCCCATCTGGAGACAGCAAGATTGTGTTGCCATGTAACTTACAGAGAATGATCTGGAATGCACACAAGATCTTTAAGATTGAAAAGAGAAAACCTACAGACCTGCATCCCCTTAAAATCATTGAAGGTTTGTGTTGATGTATGATCAATTTCATTTAAATAGTAGACTTATCAGGATAAACATCAATATTTGTACCTCAATTCTTTTAGTTCTATGTAAACCTGCATATATGTTGAAATTAATATTTAAAATGTATGCTGAATTGTATATATCCATGGGAAATATTGTGAATCTTTTACAATCACAAAATAATTAATTGGTGGAAAATGAAACATTTTTGGAATTGAATTCTTCATAATGTTGATAGTTTGAAAACGGTTGTCTATCCTGGACTAAACAGTAAAGTAGCACTATTATAAAAATAATTTTAAAAGAGTTGGATATCAATAGTTGAACTATAGAAATACTGATGAATTTTGGATATCGATAGTTAAACTATAGAAAGACTGATGAATTGCATTTGAGTGGTTTAAAATGCCATCCTTAGGTTGTGTGAGAATGTCTGCCAGTATTTTGTGGTTCTATTCAGATTCATTCTAACGTCTTCGTCCACTGCCAGAGCTATAAAATACAGTTAATATAGTTCAGTGTTTATCTGCGTGGAAATGTATGGTCGATGATGAGAACTACAAGTTATGATAGGCTATGATTTTACATAAAACACTCTAATTTTTTTCTGAGATCATACATTTTGTACCACGTGAGAATATGTTTATGAAAGTGCTGATAATGAATATAGTATTAGGGGCTACTTTTTCCAAGACATTTAGAATACATGGATATTTGACCAAGTGGTCTAAAATACTTCCAGAATTACTTCATGTAAATCTCACCACACTAGTTGAGAAAGTTTGCCAGTTACTAGCAGGAAGGTTGTATCACTCAGATTTATTTGACGCGTTGTTTAGTGACCACTTTCCTCTCACTGTTTAGATTGTGGTTTCCCTGCTCGGACTAAAAGCTTCATGTGAGATAGTTTGCCAGTTTCTTGCGTAAGAACAGTTGTTCTACTCGGATTCGGTCTGAGGTCTTCCACCAATAAAACTCATTGCCATCTATAATCTATGTGTTGAAATGATGTTAAACTCTGTTGAAAAACACAATTACATTTGTGCTTTACTATGCGAAAAACAGGTTTAAAATAAAATCCTGCATCTTAAATACAGCATATCTATTTTTAATTCATGTAAAGAACACTCAGCGAGGTTTCAGTAAGGTTAAGATCACTGTCAATCTCTGAAAATGGGTCAGTAAACTCCAAATTAGATTATCAACACCGGTGTGGTTCTTGGATGCCAAATGAGTGATGGCAAGGTTAGGACCACTGTAGCTTATGCCTTTTGCAAGAAGTGACATTGACTATTTAATAATCTTTGTTGAAATTGCAGTATCCAGGTTCTGGGTTCATTCTGCATTCGTTCATTTATTGATGTTTATAACCTCACCTGAGCACTGCTTTTATTTATTCATTATAAGTTTATTAATTTGTTTTTGTACATGGTTCATTATCGTTTTATGTTTGTACAATGTAAGCCCCTATTTATTCCTCAATTTGTCTTGTTACAGATGTGAAGCATCTCTGTAAACGTCTCACAGTCGTCCCGGGTGAAGACCGTCTCAGTCTCCAGGCCAACGAGAATGCAACATTGCTGATGAAGACTCTCATACGCGCCACATTTTGCTCCAGACGTGTCATAGAAGAATTCCGTCTTTCAAACGAGGCTTTTGATTGGCTGATCGGTGAAATCGAAACAAAGTTCCAGCATGCTCAGGTTTGTTGAATTATTTGTCTTATTAATTTTTACAATGGTGTGTATCTAGATTACAGTTCATATTTACCACTAAACAAGGAATGTCTGATGATTTTCTCTAAATAATATTTATATGGGCTTGTCTGTATTAAAAAAACATATTTAATATATACATGTACATGTATTACAATTAAGTATATTATTTACATACATGTAGTCAGAAAAGCAATTTAACTGTTGCAACTGTTTTTCTGCTTGAGCGTGTGGTAAATATTCCCTCTGCATTACTAGATAATGCTGGATTTTATCATTACACTTGTCAAAAATTAACTTTAATATCAATTTGGTGGAAGAATTAACACTTTCTAAAAACAATACATGTATGTATGTAATGTATATTATGAAGAAAACAATTTCCAGGATTCATATTTATAATAAATACACAAATTAAAGCACAAACGCTTGACTCAGCCTCAAACTTGAAAGAATTAATGCAGATTTGAGGTAGAAAGTTACAGGTATTTGCATGTTGAGTTGAGCATGGAACATAGTTTTATATCTTCGGAGCATGAGATCATTAAAAGAGATTGATTTTTTTTTTAACATGAAGTGAAATTAGAAAGTATATTGCTTGGGAAGTATTTATGTTTTTCCTTTTATTGAACTTGTCTACATTTCAGGTACATCCTGGAGAGATGGTTGGTGCGCTGGCCGCCCAGTCTCTCGGTGAACCTGCCACACAGATGACACTGAACACCTTCCATTACGCCGGTGTGTCTGCCAAGAACGTCACACTCGGTGTGCCAAGATTGAAAGAAATCATTAATATCTCAAAGAAGCCCAAAACTCCATCACTGACCGTGTTCCTTAATGGTCAAGCATCGAGAGATGCTGAGAAGTGTAAGGTATGGTATGAGGGCATGTTGTAACATTAATTTTGAATAAAAGCAGAATTTATTTTTGTGAGATACATCTTTTAATATATGAGTATGATGCTGAGGTAAACAAAAATTTGTAAGTTCTAAAGTGTTCAAAAAACATGCTGTTCGAAATTAATTTTCATATTAAAGCACATTACAAAAACAAAAACATTTTGAGCACATGAGGACACATACATGTATCTATGGAATGAGTAATAAGTTGCCTTTATTAAACTTTATATTTTGTTTGGAGAAAAAATTTGCTTGCAGCCTGAAAGATGCCGTGCAGTTGAAATTAATTACAAGTGCACCTGTGTGTCAAGTAGCTGGAGCGTGTGGTCCACTGGTAGGGCACCAAACCCATGATACGAGGGTCGTGGGTTCAATCCTCTGCCACGGCTGTGCTGTGTGTTCTTGAGCAAGACACTTTTCCGCTTTAGTACTGGTTCTAACCAGGAAGACTTCGCGCGGGATTTGCCTAAGTTGTAAGAACTTGTTTGACAATCGAAGTAAAATAAATAAGTTTAAACTAGGTAGCTGGAGAATCTAGACTAACTTTGTCACTTCTTACAGGATGTGTTGTGTAGACTTGAACATACAACCTTGCGTAAGGTGACAGCCAACACAGCCATTTACTATGATCCTGACCCGCAAAACACTGTGATCTCAGAGGATCAAGAATGGGTAAATGTCTACTACGAGATGCCGGACTTTGACGTGTCCAAGATCTCTGCTTGGTTACTCAGGATAGAGCTTGACCGCAAGAGAATGACTGACAAAAAACTGACCATGGAACAGATCTCGGAGAAAATCACTGCAGGTAAACAAATATGGTGTTGAAATCAGAATATTGATAATATTAATACAAAAGATGAGATTATTAGATTAGATACTAGTGAATATCGTTGCTATTTCTTTTTTACTTGCAATATAGGGTACATGTATGTTTAAAGCAAATGTGTCTTATTTAGTGGCTGCAAAATGAATCCCAGGAACAATGATTGGAGGTAAGTGATCATTAAACAACTTATGCAACGAAGGATCCTGTATTGACAGCCAGATGCATTGCAGGTTGAGCTTGTCGTGAACAGAATATTGATTTTAAGATGCCATATGTCCCTTTAAACATAAATGTATACTGCTTGCTTCTGCAGGGTTTGGTGATGATTTGAATTGCATCTTTAATGATGACAATGCAGAGAAATTGGTTTTGCGTCTACGTATCATGAATTCTGAGGACGGCAAATCAAATGAGGTAAGTGCTAGTAAAGATATTTATCTTTCATCTATTTTGATAAGATAACATTAATATGTGCCCGATGATGAAATCTTGTAGACTGATGCATTCGTGCTGAGAATTGTTAATCACTCTAATTTTTTTCTCTGAGGGCTTCTCGTACATTTGTTAATTGACTCTTAAATTTAAAAAAAAATCTTGACAAACTTTATTTTTTATCTCTAAGTTGTCCGGTGGTATAGCATCAGATCAAGGGTTACATGATTCCCCACCTTTGGTAAATGTGGTTTTCCTTGTAATCAAGGATCCCTCTATGCAGCTAAGTGTGGTGTCCTTGAGAAACCGCTTGATGCGCAGCATATAATGTTTTTACCTAGAATTATTTTGAGCTTGATTTTCCTTGTGTTGTTTAAGAACTTGTTTTGCAATCAATGTAAAATAATTAAGTGTTAAAAAAGCATGCTATTCACAACTGGGATACCATTTGCAAACAATGCAGGCCCAGATCAGCTTCCAGTTGATCAAGATCTATATTGTTATGTTCTTCATTCAGTAAGTTCTGATTAATCATTATTATATTGGTAGTAGAATTGACTGAAAACATTATTGAAGTGTGTGTATAGTGTGGCTCTCAGTGACCACTTTTTAGCAGAATTGTTGCTCCTTTTATTCTTAGAAATTTGATATAATGCAATGTCATATATCAATCATAATGGAGTCTGTGGCGAGGATTCAAACTTGCATCCCCCTGGATTGATAGACATGCTAATAACTGAGCTAATACACAAGTATTGGATTGCAGCTGATTGGTATAGAATGTTTGGCCCTCAGTCAGTAGATTTTAATAAACAAAGTTATTTTTATGTCAACAAGGATGAAGAAGTAGCAGACAAAATGGAGGATGATGTGTTCCTGCGATGTATTGAGTCAAATCTTCTGTCTGATATGTCCCTGCAGGGCATCGAGGCCATTGCCAAGGTTTGTATTCTGTATATATTTCATATTATTTGGGGTGTAAAATTCAACTTGCGCATTTGCATTGATAAGTTAAAGTAGTAAGTAAGAATTTGTAAATGCCAGACCGATCAAGGAGTTTGTTTTTGCTGCATAATGTGAGAGAGAAAAAAATGTAAAATTGAATCACTAGACCCTTAACAAATCTTAACCAACAGGTGTGCATTGCTAGAAATGAACAGAACTGACCGTTGTTGCTCAACAATGGTAAGTAAGCAAAAACATGTCCACCACTCAGAGTATTTATTCAGATATAATATTTTTATAGACACTGCTTGTTTTATAATATTAAATGTTGAAATTGGTCAAAGTTACCATAATTTTATATGAGTGAATGACAATTCACTACGCGAGTATGTTTTGCTGGTAACTAGTCCTACAGGATGAATTACTTTAAAAAGAAATTACATTCCTGCACAAGGTGTTGTATGATGTAGAATCTATATTTGACACAAGATGATATTAAGTCAAACACTCTAATTTTTTACTGACAACACAAACTTCAGAGAGAAACTATGAAGTACTAAATCTTGAATATTTATATACACAAGGTGTTGTGTGATGTATAATCTATATTTGACATGAGATGATATTAAGTCAAACACTCTAATTTTTTACTGACAACACAAACTTCAGAGAGAGAACATAAAGTACTAAATCTTGAATATTTATATACAAAAGGTGTTGTATGATGTAGAATCTATATTTGACATGAGATGATATTAAGTCAAACACTCTAATTTTTTACTGACAACACAAACTTCAGAGAGAAACTATGAAGTACTAAATCTTGAATATTTATATACACAAGGTGTTGTATGATGTAGAATCTATATTTGACATGAGATGATATTAAGTCAAACACTCTAATTTTTTACTGACAACACAAACTTCAGAGAGACAGAGAACATAAAGTACTAAATCTTGAATATTTATATACACAAGGTGTTGTGTGATGTAGAATCTATATTTGACATGAGATGATATTAAGTCAAACACTCTAATTTTTTACTGACAACACAAACTTCAGAGAGAGAACATAAAGTACTAAATCCTGAATATTTATATACACAAGGTGTTGTGTGATGTATAATCTGTATTTGACGTGAGATGATATTAAGTCAAACACTCTAATTTTTTACTGACAACACAAACTTCAGAGAGACAGAGAACATAAAGCACAAAATCTTGAATTTTTATATACACAAGGTGTTGTGTGATGTATAATCTATATTTGACATGAGATAATATTAAGTCAAACACTCTAATTTTTTACTGACAACACAAACTTCAGAGAGAGAACATGAAGCACTAAATCCTGAATATTTATATACACAAGGTGTTGTGTGATGTATAATCTTTATTTGACGTGAGATGATATTAAGTCAAACACTCTAATTTTTTACTGACAACACAAACTTCAGAGAGACAGAGAACATAAAGCACAAAATCTTGAATATTTATATACACAAGGTGTTGTGTGATGTAGAATCTATATTTGACATGACATGATATTTAGTCAAACACTCTAATTTTTTACTGACAACACAAACTTCAGAGAGAGAACATAAAGCACAAAATTTTGAATATTTATATACACAAGGTGTTGTTTGATGTATAATCTATATTTGACGTGAGATGATATTAAGTCAAACACTCTAATTTTTTACTGACAACACAAACTTCAGAGAGAGAACATGAAGTACTAAATCTTGAATATTTATATACACAAGGTGTTGTGTGATGTAGAATCTATATTTGACGTGAGATGATATTAAGTCAAACACTCTAATTTTTTACTGACAACACAAACTTCAGCGAGAGAACATGAAGTACTAAATCTTGAATATTTATATACACAAGGTGTTGTGTGATGTAGAATCTATATTTGACATGACATGATATTTAGTCAAACACTCTAATTTTTTACTGACAACACAAACTTCAGAGAGAGAACATAAAGCACAAAATTTTGAATATTTATATACACAAGGTGTTGTGTGATGTATAATCTATATTTGACGTGAGATGATATTAAGTCAAACACTCTAATTTTTTACTGACAACACAAACTTCAGAGAGAGAACATGAAGTACTAAATCTTGAATATTTATATACACAAGGTGTTGTGTGATGTAGAATCTATATTTGACGTGAGATGATATTAAGTCAAACACTCTAATTTTTTACTGACAACACAAACTTCAGAGAGAGAACATAAAGTACTAAATCTTGAATATTTATATACACAAGGTATTGTGTGATGTATAATCTATATTTGACATGAGATGATATTAAGTCAAACACTCTAATTTTTTACTGACAACACAAACTTCAGAGAGAGAACATAAAGTACTAAATCTTGAATATTTATATACACAAGGTGTTGTATGATGTAGAATCTATATTTGACATGAGATGATATTAAGTCAAACACTCTAATTTTTTACTGACAACACAAACTTCAGAGAGACAGAGAACATAAAGTACTAAATCTTGAATATTTATATACACAAGACAGGGTTTCCGCTGTCATTCGCCAAATTCGCAAATGGCGAAAAAATAAAAAAAATGGCGAAAAAATGATTTGCTGTAAGAAGAATTTTTTATATACACGAAATTTCCCTTTCCAAAACACCTCGATCTGGCCTTAACATCAATATCACACAGCCGAAAACACAGCTTGTACACAGTACACAGTACACAGTACACAACCCACGTGTGACATGCCATATAGTAGCATGACTAGGGGAGGTAAAATGCGGCACCTTTTATTCTTTATCACCTCCTCGTAAAACAAACATCGGTTGTACTTAGATCTTTAATGGTTGATTGAAACACCGACACGTGATGATGATTGTTTACAGTTTGTAACGAATAAATGAAATTGCGCCTTTGATTCTATTATTAATATGTCAATCAAAACTAATTATGCAGGTAAAAAAATCATTGAGGTAGCACTTTTTTAAGACGTAACTAATCAGTATAAACAACTGACCCCCGCAGTGTTTATCATACCACATGCCCGATTATGCGACTTTGGAAAACCTCTCATGCATATTCAGTTATCTATTTTTATTCCTCTAATGTGATTGGCGGATAGCTTTGAATATAAATTAACCTATTTTTAATAACCGCTCTGATTGGTCGGATATCTACGACCAAGGTACACGTTTCTTACCACCTACCCGAGCATAGACAAAAAAATAGACGATGACGTAATTCGCGGGTGTCTCTCAAATTCTCCAGTATGAAGAGTATAAAATTATCTCCCTTTGCCAAAATGGTAACGATTTCTAAAAGCTGATTAGGTTTTTGCAGATAATTTGCGATCGATCGCATTATGTAAAATGTCAGCGTTAGGTCTTGGTAATTTTATAAATATTTTGTAGATTTACAATTATTGGAACTGTATGTATATAAAAAAAATTCTGTGAAAACGTGAAAATTGATATTTAAATTGAGTTTACGGTAAAGACAAATGTGGGTGGGGTATTATAGTAATGAACTTATTGTTTTTTAGTTGTGTAGTTTAAGCGTATAATTTTCTTTGGCATGATTTAAATATAGTATTGAAAACAACAATTAAGATCAATTATGTGTTTTTTTTTTTAATATTTGAAATATAGTTGACAAGTTGCACTTTCTAGATATTTGAAGACTATCATAGACTGCATTTATTTATCATATTGCCAAGTTCTCTTGGATAGAATGAATAGCTTTGTAGGCTTGACATTGCCATTATTGTATGTTATGACAGCAATAATAAGAAAAGAAGAGAAAGATATTTAAAATAATGTTTTAAATATACTGAATCGACAGAACAGAAATGATAGTCAATAAAGAACAAAAATTAAATACAACATAATAAGTTAGGCATACTGATAGATACATAGTCAGTTCTCCTGCAATTCTCTCACTTCTCCCGGTCTTATTCAAACTCAAAAACTTTTGATTTAGACATGCATAATGTTAAGGGGAGCTAACCCTACATATAATTAACACATTTAAGTCCATGTTAACAAATTTCATATTATACCGCAAGCAGTTTTGGTAATAAAAATCAGGGCATGTGAACCGCTGATCATTTTTGTATGTGAACAATGATGAAATAATAAGAATAAAAGAATGGAAAATGTTTTACGGTTTTTGTTTATTTATTTACAATTGTGTAATTCATCCATACTCTTTATAATAAGCTATAAAATCACAAAATTCAGTCAAAGACATAACACACCATAAAAGTGCTAGATATGCTTAAAATAGTGTATATCAATACAGCTAAACAAAAAATGGCGGATGAGAGGGGGGAAACCCCCCTCCCGAACCCTCCCCCACGCGTACTTTGTTTTTTTTCCGTTTTATGATGGCGAAAAAAAAAATGGGGCCAGTGGAAACCCTGCAAGGTGTTGTGTGATGTAGAATCTATATTTGACATGAGATGATATTAAGTCAAACACTCTAATTTTTTACTGACAACACAAACTTCAGAGAGAGAACATAAAGTACTAAATCCTGAATATTTATATACACAAGGTGTTGTGTGATGTATAATCTGTATTTGACGTGAGATGATATTAAGTCAAACACTCTAATTTTTTACTGACAACACAAACTTCAGAGAGACAGAGAACATAAAGCACAAAATCTTGAATTTTTATATACACAAGGTGTTGTGTGATGTATAATCTATATTTGACATGAGATAATATTAAGTCAAACACTCTAATTTTTTACTGACAACACAAACTTCAGAGAGAGAACATGAAGCACTAAATCCTGAATATTTATATACACAAGGTGTTGCGTGATGTATAATCTATATTTGACGTGAGATGATATTAAGTCAAACACTCTAATTTTTTACTGACAACACAAACTTCAGAGAGACAGAGAACATAAAGCACAAAATCTTGAATATTTATATACACAAGGTGTTGTGTGATGTAGAATCTATATTTGACATGAGATTATATTAAGTCAAACACTCTAATTTTTTACTGACAACACAAACTTCAGAGAGACAGAGAACATAAAGTACTAAATCTTGAATATTTATATACACAAGGTGTTGTGTAATGTAGAATCTATATTTGACATGAGATGATATTAAGTCAAACACTCTAATTTTTTACTGACAACACAAACTTCAGAGAGACAGAGAAAATAAAGCACAAAATCTTGAATATTTATATACACAAGGTGTTGTGTGATGTAAAATCTATATTTGACATGAGATGATATTAAGTCAAACACTCTAATTTTTTACTGACAACACAAACTTCAGAGAGAGAACATAAAGTACTAAATCTTGAATATTTATATACACAAGTTGTTGTGTGATGTAGAATCTATATTTGACATGAGATGATATTAAGTCAAACACTCTAATTTTTTACTGACAACACAAACTTCAGAGAGAGAACATAAAGTACTAAATCTTGAATATTTATATACACAAGGTGTTGTGTGATGTAGAATCTATAGTTGACATTAGATGATATTAAGTCAAACACTCTAATTTTTTACTGACAACACAAACTTCAGAGAGAGAACATTAAGTACTAAATCTTGAATATTTATATACACAAGGTGTTGTGTGATGTATAATCTATATTTGACATGAGATGATATTAAGTCAAACACTCTAATTTTTTACTGACAACACAAACTTCAGAGAGAGACTATGAAGTACTAAATCTTGAATAATTATATACACAAGGTGTTGTGTGATGTATAATCTATATTTGACATGAGATGATATTAAGTCAAACACTCTAATTTTTTACTGACAACACAAACTTCAGAGAGAGAACATAGTACTAAATCTTGAATAATTATATACACAAGGTGTTGTGTGATGTATAATCTATATTTGACATGAGATGATATTTAGTCAAACACTCTAATTTTTTACTGACAACACAAACTTCAGAGAGACAGAGAACATAAAGTACTAAATCTTGAATATTTATATACACAAGGTGTTGTGTAATGTAGAATTTATATTTGACATGAGATGATATTAAGTCAAACACTCTAATTTTTTACTGACAACACAAACTTCAGAGAGACAGAGAAAATAAAGCACAAAATCTTGAATATTTATGTACACAAGGTGTTGTGTGATGTAGAATCTATACTTGACATGAGATGATATTAAGTCAAACACTAATTTTTTACTGACCACACAAACTTCAGAGAGAGAACATACATGTAAAGTACTAAATCTTGAATATTTATATACACAAGGTGTCGTGTGATGTATAATCTATATTTGACACAAGAAGATTTACTAACAACACAAACTCGCAGAGCGATGTCATAATATTTATATATACAAAGTAAATTTGTGTTTATTATTCAAATGATTTGAAAACATCAGACTGGATATATAGGGAAATACGAGCATTATTGATTGTTTTATTTGACCATTAATAATCCAAAGTTTTACTGTATGTTATTAACACAAATGCTAAGATATGAAATAAATAACTTTCTTATCTGTCTATAGGTATACATGCATCTACCTCACACAGACGACAAAAAGCGTATTTTCATCACAGAGGAGGGAGAATTCAAGGCAGTTGCAGAGTGGATCTTGGAAACTGACGGTACGGCCCTCACTCGTGTCCTCAGTGAGAGAGATGTAGATCCAGTGAGGACAACCACCAATGACATTGTGGAGGTGTTTGCTGTAAGTTGTTTGTATATTTAGTATAATTGTGGAAGCTGTCTGTATGTGGTTATTATCTGAAGGGTATTCAGTAAGTCTTAGAATAAAAGGTTTAATTTTTACAAGTATGCTGCAGTTGGGCCTGGGTTCAAGGAGGTAGTGCTCGCTAATAATGGTGATTATGCTTGAAAATTCACTGAAATTCAATATGATAAAACTCTTGGCAAATAAGTTTTTAGACTATGTAGATTGTCTAAATAATGTCAAATGATCGTGAAAATGAAAATATTAGCTTGTAAAGATGAATTTGTGAGAGAGAAAATCATTGAAAATGCTGTAACTGTGACCCAGTCATTTTGAAATCTTGTAACTGTATCTATTTGTGCATGTATCTTTTGTGTTCTGATTTGATGTTTTTCTATATTTTTTCGGAATCGAAAATATTGTATGTGGGTTAGACATAGAACATAGTTTTTCGACAATTTCAAAATATAATTCGAAGTAACATACATTAAGATACAAAGATGATAATGTTATCTTTCAATTCCAGACCCTTGGTATTGAGGCTGTGAGAAAGTCGATTGAGAAAGAGATGAACCATGTCATCTCCTTCGATGGTTCCTATGTCAATTACCGCCACCTGGCTTTGTTGTGCGATGTGATGACAGCGAAGGGTCACTTGATGGCCATCACACGTCACGGTATCAACAGACAGGAAACAGGTGCCCTCGCCAGATGTTCCTTTGAGGAAACTGTAAGTTTCAATTATGATTCAGAAGAACTTTCCGTACCGTAATGCCATTGAAATACATGATTGTGCTGATCAATCAATAAGGTCCAGATGTCATTCCTATTTCGGTATTTATTCGTAAAACTAAAATCATATAAAAATCAATTGCAAATTTCAGCACAAAGTATAAAACTAGAACTGAATGAGTATGAAGAAGACATAACAGGGCTGTCATTAGAAACAGGGGGCAGGGTTTCCCCCGGCTATTCTTACTCGAACACCCGGCTATTTTCAGCCGAGTTTCTTCCGTGTTTTGCAAAGGACCCCCAGACCCACTTCTACTTTTCACCCTCCTACTTCAAAACTTACTGAAAGCCCTGAATACCTGCAGCATTTGGATCTGATTATTTTTCCAGGAGTAAGGTGTACTGAAAAAACCTACCCACTATACCTACCCACCCTTCCTACCCACTCTACTTACCCATTCAAAATGTAGCTACCCAAGCTGTTTTTATTGATTTTTTTAAAGCATTGTTTTGTTTTGTTTTTTAATTTTCATGAAATTCTGTATATTTAAAAATAAAGTTACCTACCCATCTACTAACAAACACACTTTTAAGAATGGTTCTATGCTCCTTTCAGATTTGACTAATTTTGGCTTAGTACAGTTCTGAATTCAAAAATTGTGTTTGCTACTTACTAGTAAAAGTAAGCTTCATACATGTATATGTATTAACTCATAATTCATAATCCAAGGCATTGAGTCATGACATTCTTAAACATTTTACAATTCATTTAGACCAATTGGGTAAATATATGATGATATGAAGACGTAAATAGTACTACGGTTTGTATATTCTCTTCAGGTTGATATTCTGATGGAGGCCGCAGCCCACTCTGAGGTTGATCCAATGAAGGGTGTGTCCGAGTCAATCATGCTGGGACAGTTGGCCCGCATTGGCACTGGAAGCTTTGATCTCCTGTTGGATGCAGAGAAGTGTAAATATGGCATGGAAATTCCCACAAACGTCGGAGCAGGCATGATGGGTGGAGGTAAGTTGCTTGTCACTATTCATCTTTTTCTGTTCTCTCCATCCGAATGATGGTAAAGGGGCTTGAAGTGTCCCCCCCCCCTGTCAGTCAAACTTTCTAAACTAAATTTCACTGAAAAGAAAATCATCACTTATACAAAATTATGAAATATGTGATGATTAAAAGTATAAGTAATGTACAAGTATAGAAGTTCCTGTCATATAGCCTGTGAATCATTTGTTACAGGCAGTTTAAACTTTATGGTTAATTCGTGTAGTCTAAATAGCATATTATATGATGGTGATCTGGGTACTGTTGTGGTTTAAGTCGCCTATGTTGAGATTACTTGCCTCTCAGCGCTGTGGTACAAGGTTGAATCGCTCACAGCTCAGTCCAAACTCAGAAGTGAGAAAGTTTACCAGATTTAGAAGGAGTTACTCAGATTCATGTATCACAGGTCTTTCACAACTGGTTGCCATATATAACCTGTGTTTAAAGATGCTTCAAAACCACTTTAAAGAAATATTCATTTAACACTTTCGATGAACTCTTTATAGAATACCTCTGTGATCTGGATATATTATATTGTGTGTATGTGTATATGGAGATAATTATTTGTGAATTATCAGACATAAATGTACAGAACAGACTACGGCAAGTGCATCTAGCTACAATGCAAACCATACACACAAAATCAAGGCATCTGCCATGTGTAACTATATTACAGTATAAACTAGTTACAGTTCCTTTTTCTTTACTCTTGATATCTGTATTGTGTAACTTTAACAGTGACATAGCATTCATGAATTTATTATTTTTCATTCTTTCAGTCGGTACAGGTATGTTCTATGGTGCTGCTGGCAGTCCAGCACAGGGCACGTCCCCGCAGATGACACCCTGGCAACAGAGCGCCACTCCGGGTTATGCCAGTGTCTGGTCACCTGGTATCGGAAGCGGCATGACACCTGGTGCTGCTGGCTTCTCTCCGTCAGCTGCCAGCGAAAGCGGGTACAGTCCCGGCTACAGTCCAGCTTGGTCCCCACAACCTGGATCACCGAGTTCGCCATCGAGCCCATACATACCCAGTCCTCGTGGAGCCATGTCGCCCAGTTACTCTCCAACATCACCATCGTACATTCCGAGCTCCCCAGCCATGTCTGGCGGTGGTACTCCGCAGAGTCCTGGATACTCTCCAACCAGCCCTTCGTACAGTCCAACAAGCCCAGGATATTCACCAACGTCGCCAAACTACAGTCCGACATCCCCGTCGTATTCACCAACCAGTCCATCTTACAGTCCGACCAGTCCATCATACTCACCAACTTCACCATCATATTCACCGACATCACCTAGCTACAGTCCAACAAGCCCAAGTTACTCTCCTACATCTCCATCATACAGCCCTACTTCCCCGTCATACAGTCCAACAAGCCCAAGCTATTCCCCTACCAGTCCATCATATTCTCCTACTTCCCCAAGCTACAGTCCTACTTCTCCTTCCTACTCCCCGACTTCACCAAGCTACAGTCCAACAAGCCCCAGCTATAGCCCCACCAGTCCTAGCTACTCTCCTACAAGCCCCAGCTATTCACCTACCTCCCCCAGCTACAGTCCGTCATCTCCAAACTTCAGTCCTTCATCTCCTTCGTACAGTCCGTCTAGTCCTTCGTACAGTCCCACATCTCCCAGCTACTCCCCGAGTAGTCCCAACTACTCGCCCAGTAGCCCTAGCTACTCCCCTAGCAGTCCTAAATACAGCCCTCAGTCCCCATCATATTCCCCAACTAGTCCCTCGTATTCCCCATCAAGTCCTAAATACAGTCCCACTTCCCCAAGTTACTCCCCAACATCTCCGTCATATTCCCCCAGCTCACCTCAGTACTCCCCAACCTCCCCTACTTACAGTCCAACTTCCCCAGCATACAGTCCGGGCTCTGTCAGTGATCGTGGCTCACATAAATACAGCCCCAGCTCACCACAGTATAGCCCAACATCCCCCACATACTCCCCATCTAGTCCTCAGTACTCTCCTGCTAGCCCCTCTTACTCCCCATCAAGTCCACAATATTCCCCAGCCTCCCCATCGTACAGCCCTTCAAGCCCTCAATATAGTGGGTCATCGCCTTCATACACCCCTACCACACCCAAATATTCACCTACCAGCCCTACCTACAGTGCTGCAGATGATGATAGTGATATGGATTAGTGTTGTGAAACTTTATTGTAGCAGACATCCGGGTACCAGTCTGGAATCAGAATATATGATGTACCAAAAAAATGTTATTGTAGCAGACACAGTAGTACCAGTCTGGAATTGGAACATACGATGTATCAAAACATTAGTGCCAGTGTGAAATAAGAATGTTTGGTGTACTCGGAGACAGGCAAGAGTTGTTAAAAAAAAATACCATGTAATGGCACAGAGAAGATATTTGTAGAAGTGAATGTTATTTATTGATATTTATGAAAGTTGAATGTTTTATGTTGCTTGAAATACATGGAGCAACAGCTGCTGTGAAAGGATTAAAAAACAAACATGATTGTTGCATTAGTGTATAATAGAGAAGGAGAAAACATGTAAAATAATTCTTTCTGTTTATAATGGTGTAATACTTGATCATGGGATACATTGTATACTGACGATGTGTAGAAACATCAAGAAAGCGTAAAACAAGTAATTAATGGAAATTTTTTATGTATTTTATGCAATTAAAGAGAATTGGAGAAAATGATAATTATTTCAACTGATAATGGCTTAGTACACAATGATTTATGAGACATTTTGGAGAATTACGTTTTGTTTTTAAAAAAGTAGTTGGATACTTTCAAAACTACATTTGTGGGTTTGGAAGATTTGGGTTATGTGCATAAAAGTGTTGTATGTAAAATGAGTTGAAATGTGAAAGTGCTGTATGTAAAATGAGTTGAAATGTGAAAGTGTTGTATGTAAAAGTGTTTTTGTAAAGTGAGTTGAAATGTATATGAGAAAAAAATAACTTTAAAAAAGAGCACATTGAGAAAAGAAAATTTGTAATATAGTGTAAATATAAAAAAAAAGGTTCATTACTCATATCGCATTCATGTGTAAATACACATTCCACCATCTCACTCATTTGTTCATCTGTATATAATACCCATTAGTATTTCATTGTAAATGTTGATAATAGATTCATACAGAGAATTGTGAATTTAAACACTGTACATTGGTTCGTATAGATTCACTTGTACAAAAACACACTTCTTATATCGTGATATAGAAATTTACACTGACAAATATTAACAATGAAGCGTGCCATTTATACCTGCATTTCCAGTTTTAAAAAAATCAAGTTGAAATAAGGTCAATACCTACTACTATTCAAAGTGCTGCATATCTGCATTACTTAAGAAGTATTATTAAACAGCGTATTTCGGTATTGCACTTGATATTTTTGCTGCATTTGCATATTCTAGCTTACATAAATTTGTATTCAGTGCTTATCATATGAACAAAACATGCGGCCTGGCAGCAATTTGGACTGAGGGATTTTTATTTTTTCATCGTGCTGTGGGCCAGGCTTGTTTAGGTTTAGGGACTAGTCCCACATGAATACAATTTTTTAGGTTAAATAATTAGATTATCGAGCGTGCGTAGTATCTCTGCCATCTCGAGATCCTTTACCTCTCACTGCAGCGGTTGCGGATTTGATATATATTTGAATATTTTGTAAAAATGTTTTGCAGTTATCTGTTGATAGACCGTTGTTCTCTGATTCCTAAATCACCTACAAACTGTGATGTCATTCAACTTCCTCTAAAGAAGCTGACTCAGTCATCTTGCTCTTGTACCAGTCTATGGAAGGGATGCTTGATTGTAGTCTACAGTTAACACCCGAGCTCCCCTCCATCAGTAAAACTTATCACTGTAATGTGGTGATCCCCAATTAAAAAAACATGAAAGTAAGCCATCCTTATTTTCTACCATTGAATGATTCATGTCATCCTTGAAATATTTACATGTGGATGAAACCACACATATCATCAAAAAAAGAAATAAAAGAATATACATATATAAACTGTATATATAATATATATATATATAGTAAAATATTATAAAACATTACATGTATATAAATAATGACTTCAGTGAGAAAGGACTTGTTTATCTTGATAACATTTTGTTTTATATTTTATAAATGTAAAAATCGTGATTATGATTCGTTTTCGTTGGTTTTGTTGTTCTTACAAAAAAAATAAACCATATTTAATTTCTTTGAAAATTGTGTGCGTGTACAGCATAAAACTGGTAATTATATTGTTGGAGCAGTTGTCTGATATAGAAAGCCGTGTTTGTTGCAAATCAGTTAATGGTTCTACATAAAGAAAACTGTACTTTTGTGCTCTCAAAAATCAGTCCTTTAATTAATACTTTGTGTTACAGACATATGTATTTCAAAGAAGTGATGCATAATTTCTTTTGTTGGAAACTAATTTGTGGAATTATAATTTACAAATAAAAGATTAAAATGATGTCTATAGTTGTTTATTTTATACCATTTTATGTTATTTTGGAAAGTTTAACTCTACTGGCCAAAGCCCAGAAGTGCTTTATATGTGATGGCGTCTTGTCCATTCCTTGGCAGCACCTCTGAAATCGCTAGGTCTTTTTATACTCTTTAGTAACTTCACATGGATATAATGTGTTGGTACGCTGTAAAACCCTATTCATTCATTCATTCTGTTTCTGTTGTTTGTTTTTTTTTTCAGTTTAAAATTCAAGACGGGATGTCAGAATTGAAATATTTTTTAAAACAATCTCGTAAAATGCCCTATAGATTTTAAAAATGTTCAATCCTTAAATGATCACCTATATAAATCTGGTAGATTTGTATGAATGATGTCCCTGGGGTTACAAAGGGGGAAATATAACTAATAGATATATGGAACTTTCATTGTAAAAATTCAGATTTGTTGAGCCTGAAAAATGGGAATTTTCAGAAATACTTTTTCCCCTCAAGAAGCTGTCGAATAAATGTTCATATTTCTTTATTTTGCATAAATTATCCCCATGTGTAGGGGATTGAAGTTAACATAGGATACAATTGGAATCCGGAAATTTATCTTTTAACATCATTTGTAGCAAAAATATTGACATTTTGAACTGAATCATCATCTAGTCGTAGCAAATTAGATCTAGGGAGGATTGATAGACTTGCATAGAGAAAGCTTAAAACAATGTTCTATGAAACTAAATGCTATTTGTTACATTGGTCTATTATCTTTAACCAAGATTGCCACTGAAATTGTATTTGGTCCCGACTTTTACATAGGTTTATATAAGGGACTCGTAAAAAAGCCCTCTTGAAGCCCTCCTGGGGGTTTTGGAGATCTGGAGAACATGCCATTTACTTTCAGAGAACCAGGGATCAAAGGTCTAATTTAAGAGATCTAGGGATATTGTCCTTTATGAAAAAAAAGTACCTTATTTTATCAGAGACATAAACAGAGATGGGCAACTGGAGGCACTTGTCTAAATTTCAGGTGGCACATTTTGGCTTTTTCTAGTTTAGTTCGAACTTATTTATTTACTTCAATTTTGAAACAAGTTCTTACGACTTAAACAAATCACGCTCGAAGTCTTCCTGGGTATAACCAGTACTAAGCATATGTGGAAAAGGTGTCTTGCTCAAGGACACCACACATAGTCGTGGCTAAGGATTGAAATACCCACGACCCTCCGATCACAGGTTCGGTGCTTTACCACTAGATCACGTGGTGTTTTCTAAATCGTGGAAACACACATCCTCCAGAATCAAACAACATAATTTTGTGATTATGGTATCAAAAGAAAGGGCTTGATTTGGGAGATTATTTTTTTTCTTTTTTAAATTTAAAGAAATGAAGAATTTTACGCTTAAAAAAGTTTTTTTGTGTGATCGTTTTCTCTTTTTTTAGCCCATTTTTTTAAATAAGAAAAACGCTTTCAATAAATATCAATATGAAACTTTCGCCACCGATAGAAAACTTACTGCGACATCTCTCTACCTAATATTTCTATTTTATTGTGTTTTGTTTAAACGTACATGTATTTGTGATTCAACCACAAATGCTCCCTGTCACAGGGCTTACAAGCACATATTAAGGAAATTTAAAAAACACCTTTTCTCTGAAAGTTCAAGCCAAAGACCATAGATATTTTAAACAAAGAAAAGAAGACAGTACATGGATTTTGCTTATTGTGATGATGTGTAAATAATAATAGAGAAGATTATAGTAGTCGTTTTACTTAAGGACACACTATTTGGTACTTTCAGAGAACTATGTTAAAAACTTTTTGAGATCTAGGGAACAAAGGAAATACTTTTAGAGATCTGGGGAACATGGACAAAATACTTTTGGGAAACTTTGGCAAATACTTTTGGAGATCTGGGGTACAATAGGCATTACTTTAAGAGAACAGGTGTCTGGTTTGATGTACTCGAACTGGCCAACTGGAAGCTTGAGTGCACAATCTCATTAAAATCGACCTCAAGAACGCTCAGCTATGTTTTGGAAGATCGTGTACTTTAGCCAGATTGCTTGAAAGGTGGTTTAACGTCTTGTGGCAGTATGGCGTCTGCAGGTATCGAGTTCCGCCGTTAGAGGGAAGATTATTACATTGATTCCCTGTGAGTAGGTTCAATGTCATTAGGTAAAGATATAGCGACCAACTAAAGAGCACTGTAAAGGAGGCATAGGCGAGCATCTACCGGTCGCTACTCTACTAAGTCCAGTCTTCCTAACGTGTAACAATGGAGTAATGCGAATACTATTCTATGGAACGGAGTGGTATTGTAATGGTTAGACTGTCGACAGCTCATAAATTAGTATAAATAAAACGGTCTAGTGTGCTGCACGGCTCTGAAATATTTCAAGTTTGTCATTATTGAACTTCATGTGAGGGTCAAAACTGGTGCTAGCATAGTCCAGCTGGGGCGGACAAAGGTTTAGTAAGCACACTCTGATCTGGACTTAACATTGATGTTCCTCTTGACCAAACCTATGCAACTGTTGGCCTTGGTTACAACCATGTCTGCGCGGGTATTCCATGTCAAATTACCGGACCTATCTTCATCAAGACAGTGAGAACTCTGTTGTTTATAGAGCATATCCATGGAGCATGCCTCTTGTGGAGTTTTAACCTTGTTATATGAACAACTTCACATTTTATGGGTTGAATTCCATATCCCACAAGGTTTCCCATCTCTGAAGTTTGACAAAGTCAAACTGTTAGGTCTGATCATTGAATGCGGGACATAGCCTACAGCTATACCGTCTGCAAACAAAGTTTTACTTGTGAGATGACACTTTCAGACAGATTTGGCGTAAATACACGAGCTTTCATAAAATCTCTATCAGTTGCTTTTCCTTCTTTATATAAGTCATTGCTGTAGGCAGAAACATATGTAATTAGCTACTTGATGTAGGCAGACATATGGAATTAAGTCCTTGATGTAGGCAGACACATATGTAATTAAATCCTTGATATAGGCAAGGAATCCGATAGAATCTTTGGGTACCCCTGAAATGGCTTCGATTTGTCTGCTCCATTTAGTAAACTCCAAATATTATACTATATGTTACGGTGTCCTGTTGGGGCCATCGCGGCATAATTTTTAAATTAAGTCCAGTCGAAACTACGATGATGTAAAGTCGGAACAACGATGTGAAAAGTCGAAACTTCGATGGTGAAAAGTCGAAACTACAACGGAGAAAAGTCGAAACTACAAGGGTGATAAGTCAAAACTACGATGATGAAAAAAGGTCGAAATGATTTATTCTTTTTACCATCGCAGTTTCGACTTTTCGACATCGTTGTTTCGACTTTTCATCATCGTAGTTTTGTTGTTTCGTTGTTTCGTCTTAACTTAATTTAAAGAATATGCCGCGATGGTCCCAATGGGACACCGTAATATGTTCTCATTACTAAATTTGTAAAATATATATTGGAAATGAAACACCTCTGTGTTACTGTCATTGCCGCAATCTTGATTGTCTATATATCTATCTGAACCCGGAAAAGGTATACCCTACACGTCACAAACATTTTAATGATAGTCGGCGTGAATCATAACACAATAAATAATAGCTATTGTCGACATTTGCGTGAAGAAGTTGTCAATTATACAAATCATTATCTAGTTGGACCATATATAGTAACATGAATAACAATAGCGGTTAAAGTTGTTAATCTTCAAATACACAATTACAAAGTTAGACATTTTCAAACTACTTTATAAGAAATAATCATTCATCTATCATCAACCAATCAGACATATATACTAATCAAGGGCTCTGTATAATTCCTTGTTATAATCAACTTTTAGATTTTTAATAATCTTCTAATCAGACTCGCAAAACTGAATAGTTCAAAGCGCGAGGGTAGACAAAAATGCATACATACATACATCTTCTGTTTCTGCACAAAATCTGGGGTATCGTTGTGCAATCTGGTGTATGATACAAGGTGATTGTGAGGTGCGCGTATGTACAAGATTAAGAATAAACGATAAAAACGCTACCCTCGCTCTACGGTACAGAGACCAGCCCTCCTCTGAAAGCCTCTAGAGTATCGGCTGTTGCGACGCGCTCTGGAAGACTGTTCCCAAGTCTGGTGACCGAGGGAAAGAAGGAGTGCCGGTAGATGTCAACTCTGCAGAATGGGACCAGGAACTTCAGCGAGTTATCTACAGTGTTGAGGGACGCTGGTCAAAAGAATGCTGAGGGGATATGTAACTATGAGGCCATTGGGCGATTCTGTACATCATCACACGCTTCGCGTTGACGCGGCGTTCTTGCAATGTCTTCCAGCCAAGACCATGTACCATCTGGCTGGTACTGCTTGCTGTCATGAACTCATCGAATCTCGCTGCCCGTCGCTGGACAGCCTCAATCTGGCTGATTTTCGTGGCGGTGTACGGGTCCGATTCCTGTTCCTTGATAGCTAGTGGGCAACTTGCCATGTTTCTTCTGAGGTGGCTAGAGAATTATTGGCCTTCTACATGAGCATTCCAGGACAGGTTTTGGGAAATGTGCACTCAAGATACATGCCGTTCTTGAAAGTTAGGTCTTAGCTGTGAATGTTGTATGTGACCGGAATAGGATTGCTCTTCTTTGTGATGCGGGTCACCTCGCAATTACTGGGATCCAGTCTTCTTTCCACTTCTGGAGTCCAGGTCGTCTTGAAGGCCCTTGGTGCCAGCAGTAGAGCGAACCTTCTCTTCTTCTTCTTCTTCTTCTAAGTAATTCATCCCTCAGGAACTGAGTATTCTCGAATTGAGTGTATGTACGTGTGGCGTTGAGGACTAAGTGTGCTGGGTTCTAGGATGATTACTTCATGGCATCCCGCAACCCTATATTGAAGGATGGTAGGCTGGGAGATGCGATCAGTCCAGCAGGAAGGCTGTTCCAGAGTCTGATTGTACCTTCCTTACAAGAGACTGTCATTAGCAAAGTGGGCATGGCTTGTGTGGGGGGTCATAACGCCAGTTGACGGACACATGGAGTCAAAGATAGTAGCTTTTTTAATATTTTTTTGGTTGCCTCAAATATTTAAACCAATAAGACAATAAAAGACAATAATTATAGTTTGAAAGTTGTTCAAAAACATAGATCTATATACAACATATGTGAAGAAAAAATGCGCTCAATTTGGACCCTTTTCGCAATATATTGGACGTGGGCTTTTTAGAACAACTCTTACCTTTTGAATGAGCTCTTTAATATTGGAGGTTTGTCTGGGAAAGAAGCGAGATCGTTTTTATGTTTTTCAGGTAAAACTCTTATTTCTAACAACGTCATACCAAAAATGATACACGGTTTGATGGAAAATCATAATACTCTTCATTTGCTTTTGTATTCATTTCCAGCGATATTATTTTCCATACAGAAAATCGGGCCAGACAGTTTGACCTACTTTCTTCCTCGTGGGAGACAAGTGGGTGGGGTAGGAAGTTTTTAGAAATCTGGGCTACTGTTGTGCAATTATTTAGAGTATGGTTCTCTCAATAAATGTATTATAGAAATAAAATATGAAAGGTGGACATAATTCATCAATTATCTGTACATCTCAGATAGATGTATACAGACAATTGGTAGAAACATAGTTATTAATTCCATAAGTGCAGGGCAAGTTGACCTGTTTAAAATGTATTGTCAGGACAGCTTCTTTGTAAATAAAATAAATTCAATATTAAAGACACTTTGTTATTTATAATATTACTATGAATAAAAACAGTTAAGATAATGATTGATTTATAATTTGTCATCTGATGATCATTTATTAGTCTATGAATGAACAGAAATTCAACATGTCACTATTTAATTTTAAATTTCTTAAAGCCTCATTAAACTTCCAAAATGCACATTTTTTGGTAATAGAAAATAAATACCTTCGATCGAAATGTGTATTTCTGAGACGAGCGGACCAAACTTTTAACTTTTGCTTACATTTTTGTAATTCCATAATGACTTGGTTGATTTCTGATTGTACCTCTGCCAGTGTAAGGAAGTACACAAATGAATACTGCAGTGGTAGTGTGCGAATTAAAACAGTTAGAAAGGGGTTCATTAACAAGATTAGAAAACCTATGGCTTCACTAAAATAATGTATCGTTATTGGGTTTTCTTTTTTTTTAAATATATATCAGTGCTCCAAGAATTGGATAGCCAGATGCCCGGGGCCTGTCAAATCTGGATCCGGGCATGTGCCTTTTTCAAAGTTACCTGTTGTCGGGCTTGTCTTAAAATCGGACAAGCTAGTTTTCACAATACACAGGTCTGCAAATATCTCTATTCGATACGACACAGGTCAAACTGTTGTTTATAGACTGTCACTAATCAGTATAAACAATTAACCCCCGCGATGTTGATCACACCACATGCCCGATAATGCGACTTTGGAAAACCTCTTATGCATATTCATTTATCTATTTTTTTTCCTCTAATGCGATTGGTGGATAGCTTTGAATATAAATTAATCTATTTTTAATAACCGCTCTGATTGGTCGCATATATACGACCAAGGTACACGTTTATTACCACCTACCCGAGCAAAGCCAAAAACAAAAAGACGATGACCTAATTCTTGGGTGTCTCTCAAATTCTTCATTATGAAGAGTATAAAATTACCTCCCTTTGCCAAAATGGTAACGATTTCTAAAATCTGATTATGTTTTTACAGATAATTTGCGATTGATCGCGTTATGTAAAATGTCAGCGTTAGGTTCTGGTAATTTTATGAATAATGTGGGTGGGGTATTATAGAAATAAACTTTGCTTTTGGGTTGTGTAGTTTCAGCGTATAATTTTCTTTGGCATAATTTAAATATAGTATTGAAAACAACAATTAAGGTGAATTATGTGGGGTTTTTTTAATATTTGAAATATAGTTGACTAGTTGCACTTTCTAGATATTTGAAGGCAAATATAGATTGCATTTATTTATCATATTGCCAAGTTCTCTTGGATAGACTGAATAGCTTTGTAGGCTTCACATTGCCATTATTGTAGTTATGACAGCAATAATTAGAAAACAAGAGAAAGGTATTTAAAATAATGTTTTAAATATACTCCTGCTCCCACACTGCCACTGAATCGACAGAATAGAAATGATAGTCAATAAAGAACAAAGATTAAATACAACATAATAAGTCAGGCATACTGATAGAGACGTAGTCAGTTCTCCCGAAATTCTCTCACTTCTCCCGGTCTTATTCAACCTCTAAAACTTGTGAGTTAGACATGCATAATGTAAAGGGGAGCTAACCCTACATAAAATGAATACATTTAAGTCTATGTTTACATATTTCATATTATACCGCAAGGTGTATTGGTAATAAAAATCTTGGCATGTGAACCATTGATCAGGGCAAGTTATTTTTCAGCAAGGGCAAATAGGTTGAAAAAATCTAGTCCCAAAATTATTTTTTTCTTGGAGCACTGTATATATTGATGTTTGCAATAAAACTGTATCGAATGTAGTACCCATTATATTATTTATAGGCAATGAAAAACGATGAGTACAGAATACTAGTTTGGTCTAGTAACTCTTGCTCAGGATCCTCCCTTGCATATACGCGTGATACTATCGCACATGCTATTATGTCACAGATCACTTTTTCGCAGTCAATACTGAGAGGCTACCAAGGGTGATTTGTTTCATACAGTTTTTAAAAAAGTAATTTTATTTTTGATTTTATATGAACGATCCGTCGCTTACTTGCTTGTGGGTTCAAGTTCATGAGTACACTGAGGGGAATAAAGGGGACATTCTTAAAAACTATCTAACTGCAAGCGGTTATTTAATTTTTAACCGCATCCCCTACAGTTCCCAATACTACGTTTCTCTCTGAAGTGAATTGATCATGTATTACCGATCGACACGTTTCTGAATAAGCTTTGTAACTCCCAGTTTCGCAAAGGTGTTTATCAGAAAGAGACAAACATTAATTTGTAAACAAAACTCATTCTTAATTATGTATTAATAATATGCTTTATATTTATTTTTTCGTGTGCAAAGTCTGTCGGTGATCAAATAAACATGTATTCTGTCATATGGAAGAGTAAAACTCACTTAAATTAAAACTCAAAACGACTGTTTCGGAAGTTTAATGAGCCTTTAAATTTTCGATATAATTTTATGGACCAGAATTGTTTTATTTTTAGTAACGTAGGAAGTTGGTGGTTGGAAAATTCAGCTTATTTCATATGCATTCTCTAACTGCTTAAGAGAAAGTAGTTCTTGATTTATGCAATGTCACGTTGTTCGTCGCTGTCGTCTGTTAGCAGCACTTTCTCTGAAACCACTAGGCCATTTAAACTGAAACTTCACATGGATGTTTCTATTGCATAGGAGACTGTACAGAAGATTTTTTTTTATCTGAAATTCAAGATGGCATCTTTACTAAAAATAGTCCAAAACTTAAAAATCTTATCACGAATGTCCCAACAGTTTTTCAAAATGTTTATGTAGTAACGATAACAAACTATAGTTTTGTTAGATTTCTTTAAATGGTGTCCCTTGGGTTAAAAATGACCCTGCCCCGAGAGTTCAATTAGGGGACACATGTCATTATAATAAATATTTTATCTTTTTTTAAATGGAAATGATTTTGCCTATATCTTCACTGTAGCATTGTTTGGTGAAGGAGCTTCAGATTTGTAAAAATGACTGGGTTCCATTGTCTTAAAGGGTCAGGAGGGGACCCCAAAAGGGTAAAAATTGAGAATTACAAAAGTCATTTTCTTAAGAACCAGTGTGTCATATTTGGCATAAATTATCCCTATGTTTAGGGGTTTGATTGCAGATAAGAATTTAGGGGCTAAAATTTTTAGGGGCCCTGTAAGGCGACTTAGAATTTTACATGGGATACTATGGGAAAACAGAAAATTCGCTTTTTTTCCCCATCTATTCTGATACCATAAGGTCAATTAAACTGAAACTTCACATGGTTGTTTCTATTGCATAGGAGACTGTACAGAAGATTTTTTTTATCTGAAATTCGAGATTGCCACCTTTACTAAAAATAGTCCAAAACTTAAAAATCTTCTTCTCATAAATGGCCCAACAGTTTTTCAAAATGTTTATGTAGTAATGATAACATACTATAGTTTTGTTAGAGTTGTTCAAATGGTGTCCATAGGGTTAAAAATGACCCTGCCCCGAGGGTTCAATTAGGGGACACATGTCATTATAATAAATATTTTTTTCTTTTTTAAAATGGAAATGATTTTGCCTATATCTTCACAGAAGCATTGTTTGGTGAATGTGGTTCAGTTTTGTAAAAATGACTGGATTCCACTGTTTTAAGGGGTCAGGAGGGACCCTGAAAGGGTAAAAACTATTGGGAATTACAAAAACTGTTTACTTAGAACCAGTGTGTCACATTTGTTCATATTTGGCACAAATTATCCCTATGTGTAGAGGTTTGATTGCAGATAAGTATTTAGGGGCTAAATTTACATAGGAATATTATAGGGAGAACTGATTTTTTTTCATTTTGCATCCATGTGTACAAAAAAACTTCTTTTTAAAATTTGAATCATTTTTTATCATAACAAATTGCTAAGAGTGGGTGATTGAAGTTCTGACAAATTAAGGGGTTGGGTTGTATAAGATTTCTGTACAGGGGACTACATTTTTTTTAACAGATGAATGGTATGGGAATTTAAAGTATTTCCTTTTCATAGCAATTAAGTTTTTGTTCAGTATGGGTGTGTAGGGGGTATTTATCCATATGTGGTTAAGACGAACCCCCAAAGAAGGTAAGGTAAATATTGTGAAATTTCAAAAAGTCCATAATGAGTCTATCAAGCATCCTCAGGCCCTCTTGGGCTTCTTGTTTATGTATCTGTTGGATGAAAGTAACTTTTCAATGTAAGTAAAATAAACTAATGATGATAAAACGTGTTTGAGTCTTTACTGTTGATATTTGATGTCTACACATGATTGCTATTCACTACAAAGGCTGAAATGTAGGATTGTCAATACTAATTAGCATATCGCGTAGCAACATTAAAATAGTCCCTGAAGCAAATGTAATATTACCGGCTTTCTGCCTTTTTCTTCTTCCAATAATGTACAGGGCCCACTCTGAGGCATTGTTGTACATGTGTGACTGTGCAAGAATGATGTTAGGCGCAAACTAGTAGGGCAGGTTTAAAAAGAGATAAAACTTTGTACAGTGTGGGTTATTAATACTGCACCAGTCCCCCTTGAATGCCTCCAGGCTGGACGCTGTGGCCAGGTGCTCTGGTAGCCGCTTCCACAGCCGTATGGCACAGGGGAAGAAGGAGTGGCAAAGATATCTGTTCTGCAAAATGGTACAACGTATCTGATTGCGTGACCTCTCCGTCTATGTTGAGAGATGGCCAATCAAAGTCTGTCATCATCTGGAAGGTGCTGCTAGTTGTGCAGTAGTCTCCTTTGACGAAGCGTGCTGGCCTACGTTGGACTGCCTTTAGTTGCTGTACACAAACTTGTGTGAATGTATCCCATACTGTGGAGGCGTACTCGAGTATTGGAGGAACAAGGGTCTTGTATGCTTGGGCCTTGGTTTTCTGTGGACAGCTAGACAGGTTTCTCCTTATGAATACCATGCTGTTGTTGGCTTTCTTGGTAGTGGACTCGACATGTGGCTTTCTTGAGAGATCGTTTGAGAGCGTTGTCCCCACGTATCGTCCTGTCTTGGTTATGATTAGGTTGTGCCCATGGATTTGGTAACTTGCGAGAATAGGGCTCCTCTTCCTGGTGATGCGCAGGACCTCGCTGCACTTTGAAGGGTTGAAGGACATCATCCAGTCACGCACCCTTTGCTGTAAGTTGTCCAGGTCTTCCTTTAGTTTGGCAGAGTTGTGTATGGACTATGCCAAAATTTCAGTCATGGTTTATTTCGAATTCATGTTAGATTCAGAAATGTTAAACATTATTACAAAAAAGTTCTGTAATATGCTGTAATAATTTACATCGTAAAGATTCAGATCAGTTCATTTAAAAGTATGTAATAAAGTCAAGGAGTACGCTATCTGGAAGATCGCCTCTTTTGTCGAACAGATTTTAATCGTAGTGTATTAAATTATCAAGGAATAATATAGAGAAGGAAAGGCAGCTGATTGAGATTTTGTGAATGCTCGCATATTCATGTAAAATCTCCCAGTATCTAATTATTCATGATCATCACTTCCATTCATCTCAGAACACAAATTGAAATTCTTACACTGCAGAATGAAATTGTCATTAAAAAAATTCCGTTCCCAGAAATTTGTGTTTAAAATTGTTGAAGTACTTATGATTACAAAATATGTACACTGCAGCTAAAATAACAACAAATTAAGATAAATCTTCCTTCTAACCTCAATATCTTTAATTCAAAAGCATTTTGCCTGATCGAAACATGTTTAAACACCTAAGATTATAGACAAGAGTGATGCTTTTGTAATTTTTTTCATTATGATCCCTTAACTTGAAAAGTACCATTTGTCTACTTTGAAATGCAAACAATTATTTCTACCCCAAGTGCTAAATTCTCGCTTTTCTCCCCAAGAAATATTTATGCAAATATTTTTAACACAATCATGTACTTTCAAGATTCACTAACTTAAAATGCCATGTCATTCAATATCCAGTATATACCTACTTTTATTCAATATATACTGGATTAAACAGAAAATAAGAGTGCACATGGTCAAGATGCTTCACTGCAGTGTTTATCTATACATGGATTTATTTTTAGAATTGAATTAGCCAATTAAACCATCATACTTCGATAGAATGTGAAGTCCTCTCAGATAGTAGGAATAAGTTTACATAAAATAATCAAGAGCGAGATTGATATAAAGTGAGAAAGTACTCTCATTTGAATAAAATATGTTATTGCCAACGTTGTTACCAAGGAACCAATAAGTTGCGATGTTGGTAAAGAAATGTGAGAAAGGATAGAAAGCATTTGTTTTTCTGATAAAAACTGGTTTAATATTGAAAAGTCAATAAGTTGTACATTCATACAAGTAATTTTCTCAACCTGAAACACGCTCGCCTGAAAATGCCAGCTGGACTCATTTCAACTCACATTCTATTAACTTTACTTCATATAGACACCTTTGGACACCTCTAATATAGACGCCTTTGAACACCTTTTATATAGACGCCTTTGGACACCTAATATAGACGCCTTTGGAAACCCAATATAGATGCCTTTGGACACCTCTAATATTGACGCCTTTGGACACCTCTAATATAGACGCCTTTGGAAACCTAATATAGACGCCTTTGGACCCCTCTAATATAGACGCCTTTGGACACCTTTAATATAGACGCCTTTGGATATCTCTAATATAGACGCCTTTGGATATCTCTAATATAGACGCCTTTGGAAACCTCTAATATAGACGCCTTTGGACACCTCTAATATGGATGCCTTTGGACACCTAATATAGACGCCTTTGGAAACCTAATATAGATGCCTTTGGATACCTCTAATATAGACTCCTTTGGACACCTAATATAGACGCCTTTGGACACCTCTTATATAGAAGGCTTTTGAATTATAATGGGTGAATTATGTTTATATTAACTGACAGAGTGGAAAACTGTGCAGGAAGTGTTCAGATTGCTTGTTACGAGCAATCTGAACTCTTCCTGCACTGTTTTCAAAGGCCTTATGTGATTGGTATCTATGGAGTAAAGGGTTAAACAGAAATCATGCTAGTTTCCATATCAAAATTCATGTTGTTTTATTTCAATAATAAAAAAATAATACCAAAATTGGAGGACACTTTTTGGTACACCAGGGAATTAAAAAAAAAACACGGATATGAATATTATTGTAATTTGTGATAAGTGATGGTTGGGACATGATCTAAACAGTGTTACACTTTGTTTTTCAGTTTGCTGAAGCCTTAAACAATTCCATATTTCGAGGAAATAAGCTCTAGATTCCACAGGCTTTCTTTATCTATATGGCCTGGTGATAATTGATATACTACATTGTATCTCATTATCATTCCTTTCTCAATGCTGATTCAAGTGAGAAAGTTATCAGTTACTTGCGGAAATGGGATGTGCTCGAGTACTGGTTAACCTTTTTTGATCCCATGAAACAGCGGTTAGGTTAAATGATCGTCTGTTAACCCTTGATGGTATAAAAATCATGCTAAAAGTCAATCAATCAGTCAGTCGTTATCTATGGATTGATACAAAATTCAAGTTTCCCTATTCATATTAAGATACCATTGGACTTCGTGGTTATGAATGATACAAAATTCAAGTGAGGTTTCTTATGTTAACCAAGTGCATATTTTGATCCCACTGTGCTTCCATGTTTATAGATAAATTCCTATATAACCCTGTGCGTATATAAATCCCAACAGACTTCCATATTTATGAATGATACAAAATGCAAGTGAGTTTTTTTTATGTAATCCTGCGCACATTTAGGTTCCCACGGGCCTTCCATATTTATGGTTGATACAAAATGCAAGTGAGGTTTTTTTATGTAATCCTGCGCACATTTAGGTTCCCACGGGCCTTCCATATTTATGGATGATACAAAGTTCAAGTGAGGTTTTCTATGCAATCCTGCGCACATTTAGGTTCCCACGGGCCTTCCATATTTATGGATGATACAAAGTTCAAGTGAGGTTTTCTATGCAATCCTGCGCACATTTAAGTCCTATTGAACTTTCATATTGATGATACAAAATTCAAAAGAGGTTTCCTGTATAACTATGTGTGTATTTAGATCCCAGTGGACTTCCATATTTATTAATGAACCAAAATTCAAGTGAGGTTTGTATATAACACCGTGCATATTTTGATCCCACTGGGCTTCCATGTTTATAGATAAATTCTTATATAACCCCGTGCATATTAAGATCCCAATGGACTTCCATGTTTATTATATATGATCTGAAATTCAAGTGAGGTTTCCTTTATAACCCTATACATATTTTGATCCAACTGGACTTTCATGTTTATACACTGAAAGGAAAAAGAAAGTATACAGTTTGGTTTTAAAATTATTTCATTATTGGCTAAGTTTATTCATGTGATGGAAAATGAACTGAATATTCTTATTGCTTTGCTTTGAAATGAATTAAATGGGTTGTTTTTTTTATTCAACAATATGATGAAATATAAATATACAAAATTTATATGCAATACATTTATTGTTCCTTGACCTGTTGAAGTTTATATGTATACTTTCTTTTTCCTTTCACTGTAGATAAATTCTCATATAACCCTGTGTGCATATTTAGATTGTAATGGACTTCTTTATTTTTTAAAGATGATAATAATGAAATTCAAGTGAGGTTTCCTATATAACCTTGTACATATTTTGATCCCACTGGGCATCCATGTTTATAGATAAATGCTTATATAACCCTGTGTGGGTATTTAGATTGTAATGGACTTCTTTATTTATTATAGATATTATAAAATTCAAGTGAGGCCCCAATATAACCTACATGTGCATATTTAAATCCAACTGGACTTCCATATGTTTAGATGATGCTAACTTTAAGTGAGGTATCCTATGTTACTCTGTGCAAATTTAAATCCCACTGGACTTCAATATTTTTTTAATGCAAACTTAACATGAGGTTTCCTATGTAACCCTGGGCGTGTTTAGATGCTACTGGACTTCCATATGTTTAGACGACGCAAACTTTAAGTGAGGTATCCTATGTAACTCTGTGCATATTTAAATCCCACTTGACTTCCATATGTTTAGATGGTGCAAACTTTAAGTGAGGTATCCTATGTTACTCCGTGCAAATTTATATCCCACTGGCCTTCAATATTTTTTTAATGCAAACTTAACATGAGGTTTCCTATGTAACCCTGGGCGTGTTTAGATGCTACTGGACTTCCATATTTTTAGATGATGCAATTTTTACGTGAGGTTTCCTATATAACCCGACATGTGCATATTGAATAAACCACTGGACTTCCATATGTTCAGATGATGCAAACTTTAAGTGAGGTTTCCTCTGTTACCCTGTGCATGTTTAAATCCCACTGGGCTTCCATATGTTTAGATGATGCAAACTTTAAGTGAGGTTTCCCAGGTAATCCTGTGTGTGTTTAGATTCCGCTGGACTTCCATATTGTGAATGATACAAGATCTGCTGAGGTTTCCTATATACCGGTACTTTATTGCTGCTTAATGTAAAGAAGTAAAATCAAAAGTGAGAAGATGTAACATCGTCTGTCTGCACATTTATCTGGCCAGTTATCTGTGCAAAATCTTGAATATATATCTAATTATATACCATGGGGATGGAAATTTTACGAGGATTTCAAGGAAATATGGACAGCTACATTAATAAATTAATAATCTACAGTATAGTTCTTTTGTCGCTATGGAGGAAATTACAGATACTTAAGGACATCTAATAAGTATAAAGTATGCTATAGAACACATCCAGAACTGGTACTTTTTAAGACAATACTAAGGCAGATCTACTCTTTAAAAAATGGCGTTACCTCATTTTATTCAACAGTATTCTCTTTTATGATAATTATAACACCAGTGAGCATTTAAATTTTGTTACAAAAGATTGTCTTTTTCTCAGTTTCTCTTAAGGCCCACATATACCATTCTGGGTCAGGTTGCTCTGACAGTAAACTCAACGCCTGTACTGCAGTCAAACCTGTATAAGCGGTTTCCTCTATTGAACAGCCACTTTCCTTAAATAGCCACGTCCTGCTACATGTATTTCCCATTTATGTGCTTTCAGAGCAAATAAACCTGTATTAAGCAATAGCCTTTCTTAAATGATCAATTTTGCTCCTTCCCATGACTTGCTGCTTAAGACAGCTTGGACTGTATTTGTTAAGTATATATCTATTCTGCTTATTTCAGATTATGATACACTTACCTCTCACCGTTAAGGTCATAGGTTTTCATTTTTTTTTATTTCAGATAACTGTTAATCGGTAACTATGGAAGAAATATCTCTCCACGTTAAACCATGAGTGAGAACAAAGATGTACAGAAGGTGAAAGCAAAGGACTATGGGAGCTCCGTCTTACAAAGTCTCGGTAAACTCAGGGACCGCACTGAATTGTGTGACTTCAGAGTGTCTGCAGATGGCAGAGTATTTGAGGTATTGAGTTTTTCCTATTCATGTAAATTAATTATACCCTGCATACATGAAGCAGTGAAAATCATAACAGAAATATATGGGTTCAGTATCCGTCCAGTTGTATTCTCTTTGTGTTCCAATCATTGTTTCATCCAATTTTAATGTTCCCAAAATTATGTGACCTCAACTCGGAACAATTCTTTTTAAAATATAAATTACTTTTTCAATATGGTATTCATGTAACATTTCATTTACATATAAAACGATGTCTCAGGAGTGCATAGGCAAAGTTTTATGATCATACCTGGTTTCGTTAATGAAATACCAACAATTTAGTAACCTGTGTCATCAGTAGGTTGGGCAATGCCATATTTTGCGTTAAATATGTTGTACCAAACATAAATCATTGTTTTGGACATGATCACCAAATACATTCAGTTTGAAATTAATGGTGAAAGTCTTGTTTGAAAATTTAACCATAACTCTGGGTTGCATTTTGGCAGAGTAATGGCCCTTTTTGGATTTAATTTTTCAGGTTAAAGTTTTTTTATCAGGTAAGATATATGAAGATAATGAAACACACAGACACAAGAACCATAACTCTAGGTTGCATTTTGGGAGAGTAAATACCCTTTTTATGCCCCCCCAAAATTTTTAGGGTGGCATATAGTAATTGCAGTGTCCGTCTGTCCAGTATTTCGTGTCCGGCCTGTAACTCTGTCATGCATAGATGTATTTTGTAAATACTTGTTACAAATGATCAACATAACATAAAGACGTGTCACGAGTAAGACCCACACCCGTACCTCAAAGGTCAAGGTCACATTTTGAGTTTGTTTGACAACACGTTGAGTCTGTGTGAGATTTCGTGTCCGGCCTGTAACTTTATCATGCATAAATGTATTTTATAAATAGTTGCTACAAATGATCAACATGACGTGTCGCGAGTAAGACCCACACCGGTACCTCGACTGTCAAGGTCATACTTTGAAACCATGACCCTGGATACAAAATTGGCCTGCCTTTTAAATTTTATTTTATTGATAATTTTTTTATTATTATTTTTTTTTTTTTTATTTAGTTTAATTTTTCTTTCTTTTTTGTAAAGCTTAATCTTTTTTTTTTTTAGATTCATTTTCTTCATTATCATGAAAGGGTATCCAGCTGTGATAAACAGTGCCTGGTGGTACAAGATTATTTAAACTATTGATCCGTTTTCATGAATTGGTACCGATATATTGCCCTCTGAGGTGAAGTTAATGCATAGGCCTATATGTCATGCTGAATTAAATAATATTACGGCAATATGAGCCATCCATTCACTTTGTTGTTTTCAAAAAAAACTTACTGTTAATATTAATGAAAATGAATAATAGTTTTGATGAATTATTTTCCTAATTTATTTTTAACAGATAAGCAATAGTTATAGTTTAATTTTACCACCCCTGAGTTATAATTGTTTTCCATTTGGTACTTATTTCCTGAAAAAGCTGTTGTTTTGGTATTGAGACCACAATTCAAATTTTTTCCTGCATTTTACAAAAAAATGGCGGCCAATATATATATTTATTGTCTCTTGGGACCCTGAAGGAGGGGATGGGGGCTATTTTTACCATTGCTATATTAATGTACAGTAGTCAATTGGATATTATGTCATTTTAGTGGAAACTGTTTGCTTTGACTACCATATATTTGTGAAGTGTTTTGCTCTGTTTGATAGAACAAAAATCGCAATACAAATTTGGATTTCTACATTCTCTGCTATAGCAATTGCATTTTGAAACTTTTGGAACTATTTAAAGGTAGGAAGAATTGCGGTCAACAGTATAACAAAGTTATAGAACAAAATCATATTATCCTTATATAGAAGGCATCGCTAAGGTCGATAATAGATGGGCCCAGTCTGTAACATGCCATGCACTCAGGCTCGTTAATTAGGAGAAATTCAGAACATCAAATTTGTTAAATTTTTGTGAAATAATACAATCACATATAAAATTTAAGTCACATTCTTATTTCTTTCAAACCTGATACAGTAAGTTATGTGCCCATGATTTGCCAAAAAGGCTTGGTTTACAAGTCATATTTTTTTTTGTTCAGATGAGCAATTTAATTGTGGGCTTCTTGTTCCAGTAAAGCAACTAAGTTTTGGGCCCCTTGTTTATGAGAGTGACTTATTTTTTGGTCTCTTGTTCAGGTAAAGCAGCTTTTTAATTTTAAATAGTTATGAAGCTGACAGAAAATACTGTCTATTACATCTTTGACCTCTCTGTAAGACTCATGGTCTATAAATGTAAAACAAGCAATCTGAACACTTCCTGCACTGTTTTCCACTCTGTCAGTTAATATAAACATAATTCACCCAATAATTCAAAAACCATCAATATTAGGTGTCAAAAGCCTTCTTTATTAGAGGTGTCCAAAGGCGTCTATATTAGAGGTGTCAAAAAGGTGTCTATATAAAGTAAAGGGTTAAAGAGACCATCACCATCACATGACCATCACATAACCTTGAGTTTTTAAGTTTGTAATGTTATTCAAAATAAAAATGCACAGAATGGTTTCGGACAATATGATTTCCTCAAGTTAGCTCGGGTTGTTTATGCTTGAGATTCACTTAACACATCTTGTTTATTATTTTCAAGCTTGAAAAGTGTGACAGTTCAATAAACAAGTTGCCTTAAGTTATTTGTCTGTGGCACGATACTCTTGTGTGTCAGTGCTTAGAATACTGTCTCAAGTAGACACTGTCCCGATATCACTGAGTAATTGTTGAAAACGGCACTAAACATGCAAACTAAATCAATTAAATTTTAATTTATGACTGTTGAGAAGTCTTGTTTTACATTGCACAGTTATTGGGCAATGCGGTAAAACAAATGGAAAAAAATGCACATAAATGGTACAAAATTTAGAATAAAATTTAATATTTTGTGTAAAAAAAAAAAAAGTTTTTAAACAACAACAGTGGTGGTTTAATCAAGATGCTACAAACAAGTTTTCTTTTGATCCAAGTTAGCATTTGATATGAGTTTCACTGTATTTTGTTATTCTTATATTATAGGTACATAAATGTTTGTTGGCAGCAACAAGCGATTACTTCCGAGTCATGTTTGGAGGGGTCATGACAGAGAGTAAACAGAATATGGTGGACCTCAAAGGTAATGAAATGACCCCAAACATTACACACTAGAGGTGGATAGTGTTTACGTAGACTAATAGTGATCGCTGATTATCGACTTGTTTGATTGTCTGTCCTCGTCAGTTCAGTTGTTGTCACTCGATGTTAATTTGACCAAAATCAGCCCTCAATGCACCCAGCCATTCTGTCCATATTTATTTATTAGTAAGTACTCGGATGAGTTTCAATATTTCAAGAGTTTGCTTGACTAATTAGATACTTAAAACTTTCAGAAATATATACTGATCTAAGTAAATAAAACTTTAATGTCTTGATAAACGTCACTCATATACACTTTAGCAGTACAGTACTAGAACTTAGCTGACTCCAACACAGATGGCTGGAATACCACATATATCTCGAACCAGTCATCTGGCCCCAGGTGAATTTCCATGTACCGGTATATACAATAATAATAATGTTTGTTTGAACAATACTAAGTTCGAACAACCCTTAACTCAGACTGTTTTGTTCAGTCCCATTTGTGCTATCGAAGTTTTACTGTATCTAAAGTAGCTAAATTAATATTGCTGATATTAGATGTCATGCACGTTATTTCCGGTATTTTTAGCTTGACTTTGGATAATTAGCTTACTCTTTTTTGCATTTATCTCCAAGTCTCAGATTTTTGTCCATAGGGCCACCCTTAATAAAAACGTGTTTGCTGTGCTCTGACCTAGTGTTTTTTATATGGATAGGTAGGTAGCTAATTTTTTTTTCTTCAAATATTGAAGAAAAATCGACAGAAATGATGAAAAAAAAAAGCTTTGAAAGTCAATAAAAAAGATTGGGTAGGGGCAATTTTGAGTGAGTAGGTAGGAGCATGGCAAACTATTTATTTTTTAAGGACAGCCTAGTTGTGTAATGGGTAATACTACTCAAAACTATGCAAGATAAATTCAGTTGACCTTGATCTCTATGGATTAGCCTTCAAAATGTTAATTTTTGCCTTTAACTATGAGTTCTTAAAACATAGTCCGTAGATGTGAAACGGGTAAAAATTAAGAATTTATATATTGATTTTTTTTGATTTTTTTAAAAATAACTAAAAATTTAAACAAAAATTTAAAATCCTCCCTTTTTAATAAAAAATTGGATGAGAATCTAGCAATTAATTTACAATGGCCTAAAACAGTTTATTCCTCCTTTTCATCAGCATGACAAAATTTTTTTTTAATGGACCATGTTTTAAAAGATTTTAAAAAATTAAATTAATTCATCATTAATGATATTTACGTTTCCTTAGGTGTGACTGCGGATGGTTTGCAGCATGTGCTTGACTTCATCTACAGTGGAGAAATGAAACTGCACTATGACAATCTGACGGAGATCATAAACACTGCCAGCCATCTCCAGGTTCAGTCTGGCCTTGACCTCTGTAGCTCCTACATCATCTCTCTGATGACGTTCGACAACGCCGAGGACTTCCTCAACATTGCAGACACGTATTCGTTGGAGAAAGTCCTTTCACACTGGGACCATATGATTCAGAGCAACTTTTACGAGTTCAGTCTCACTCAACAATTCCTCAAAATGAATGCTCAATCTGTAGTTAAACATATATCCCAGAATAGTTTGCAAATAGCATCTGAGTACAAGTTATTCCGTTGCCTTGAGAAATGGTTTTATTATAATAACTCAAGAATTGTGACAGACGGCGTTTCGATTCTCAGCAATATACGTTTTCCATTAATGTCACAGATGGAGCTGGCCTCCATTCAGGAGAGTGACGTGATTAAGCGCTGCCCTCAGGGAGTTCCATACGTAGCCAAGGGATTCAGGTATCACATGGAGTGCAAGGAAGGTCATCCACCTATAGAAACAATCTCCAGTCTTCGGAGTGATTCTCCTTGTCTTGTACTTGTGCATTATGGGTCATCATACATGCCCTTTCAGATAACAGCGTATGACAATAGGACACAATTACTGTACAGACTGTTTTCTGATGTCAATGGCAGTCGTGATTGTCGGGTGGCAACTGTTGACAATTTCACTTACATCTGTCGTGTTGTAGATTTTGGTGGCGGAAGTCTTATGAGTTCAGTATTCAGATTTGATCCGAGGCACCTGAATGGTCAGGAGCTACGACCAATGAGAAGACTTAGAATGGACTTTGCATTAGTTTCTGTCGGTAAATACCTGTATGTGTTTGGTGGACTAACTGACCAATTTGCGATTCTTGACTCTGTAGAGCGGTACAACGTCATGACCAACATGTGGGAAGATCTACCTCCATTGCACGCGGCAACACATTCCCTCGCGGCTATCAAATATGAAGACAAGATCTACCTCACAGGTGGGGTTGTATTACTGGGACCAGAACGTCAAGCCATGAATTCATTCACCTGTTTCCACACTACCTCACGCCATTATGAAAGCAAACCGGGTATGTTGTATGCGCGACGTCTCCACGATATGGTTTTGGTGGGTGAGAAAGTTTATGTGATGGGGGGAATTCCTCGCACGGGAACTCCACTCCATGGACAAATACCAATTGAGTATTACAGCCACATGTCAAACCAATGGACGCTCCTTTCAAACACTCTCAGTGGGCGTTCCATAGGACATTATATTCACTTTGATAAGCAGGTGTTGTCTCTGGGTCACGAACATCACAATGCCACCGAGGATGAAGTCTGGTCGTACAATCCAGAAACTGACACATGGGCTCGGCATATTAAAGCCCCGCAAAGAATGAGCCTCACACAAGCAATGGCCGTAAAACTGTTCATCAACTTTGGCGATGAAAAAATCAGCAAACTGTTTTTAAAGGATAAATGACGCCAGAGGTGCATGTGTGAATAAACTGTGTAAATTTTGTAAGATGGAGATAAAATGCTGTAACATGATCTATTTATAAAAAATCAAACGTTAATTTTAAAACATGTGTGTTTGCTTTACCATAATTTACATATATGCTTGTTATTTTAACCCTTTTTACTTGAATACCTAAATCCGAAGAATCTATTGTATGGTCCTGATTATATCATCTCATTGTTACTGTCAGTCAAGGGGTCATGAATTGGAACCACCACATGGTCACAGTCTGTATGATGATTGGTTGTCAATTGTGCTTCACAGCCATGAGTTTACCACCTCTGGAATATGGGGGAAAGAGTTCTGTGACTTACAGAGATCAAGTGTATTTGGTTAACTGTCAAGTGAGTCCCAGGAACCATGATTACATGTGCTGACGGACATCAAATAACTGAAATACATGTACTGGTGCAAAAAAGGTAAAAGTCCCACACAACCAAAACATCCCCCTTGTCATCTAGTAATTACCAATTACAAGGGGAATCACAACGTTTATATTCTTTCTCTGGAAATTGGGAAGAGGCCCAAGTCTTCAAGATTGGGAAAAAAACAGAGTGATTGAGGGGAAATTGGGATTTTTTTAAGGCTTAAGCAAACAGGAAAATAAAGCATAACACTGTTAAGCTCATGCTCTAACCAGTAATTGTCTCGGATATTACAATACTTCATATCCAGTGGGGAGGGGGGTGGTTATCCCCTAATATAAGAATTTTTTTTAAAAAATCTTTATCTTTTAATTTTTTTTCCTTAATAGAGAGGGGGGGGGGGGAGGGGGAATTGAATTTGGGAGTCACCAAATAAGGTAAAAAAAATCCCTGTATACATTTCATACATATACTTGGGACTTTCTTATACTTCTCCAATTAAGATCAGAATGACGATAATTAACAGGTAGCTCTACACATTTAGGTCCATGGCGTAAACAACAAAATGATATTTATTGATCAATATGACAATTACTGGTTCATGGGGAAATAAAAATAATACTATTTTTATCATGACTTGCATCATTTTATCTCTATCTTTACTTGTTGTAATATTTTCATTTAATTAATTGCCATAGTCACAGGACTGCTAAATCTTTTCCATTGTAAATGTTTTAAGTTTGTCCAAAACAGAGGCTGGGGTCATTTTGGGGCTAAGTAAGGGGACTTTGTACATTTTGGGCACAGTAAGGGGACTTTTTACATTTTGGGCACAGCAAGGGAACTTTTTACATTAGGGGCACAGTAAGGGAACTTTTTACATGGGAATGCTATGGCAAAACAGATAATTGTCTTTTTTTTTTATTCATCTATAAGTTCTCTATAAGCTTGGTCCATTCAAAATTTTAAAAAATGTGACATGTGAAATCAGGTGAGAGTCTTAGGCCAAATTGAGCCTCTTGTTAGAATTGGGATTTATTGTAGCTTTATCACTCATTAAATTAAAAAAATTGTTTTCTGGTCAGTTTTTTCGTGCATTTTAAATTCCAAGTCGTTCATATATTTGTTTTGGATAAAAATAGAATGGTGTATACTTATGTAATTTTATTGACTTGCCATTTTTCCATGACTTTTAAATGACCTTGGTAGGTCTGGGAATGGTTTCATTGACCTTAGCAGATATGGGAAAGATTTAGCTGACCTCAGTAGATGTTTGAAAAATTGATCTAACCTCAGTAGATTTTGGAAATAATTAACTGACCTCAGTAGATGTCTGACCTCAGATGTTGGAAATATTTAAATGACCTCAGTAGATATCTGACCTCAGTAGATGTTGGAAATAATTAACTGACCTCATTAGTAGTTTTAATACATGTAGTAATACTTTTTATTGTTTAGATGATTCTAAGGGTTTCTGTAACCATGGTTACAAACACGTATAAAACACAAGATGGAATACACTGTTTGGAAATTTGACTTTCATTGATGGGCATAAAGTACTAAAACAAAAAAGCATTGATTCATGTATGACAACTGTCTTTTCATTATTTAGTAATCAATTTCAAACCTGTAAATTGTACATAATAAGGTAAAAATTACCTGATTTTTATTTTGTTGAATATTTATGATGTTTGTGATAGAAGTTTAAAGATTACTATGAACTAGTTGGATAATGCTTTGATAATAGGTCAAAGTGTTCTCTTGTTTTGCACCATTTGGAGGGCATTTCATAACTCTTATGAAGTTGTGGGTTCAAGCACAATTGGGTCCAAAGAGAAAAGTTTTCATTGACTTGTGGAAAGATGGTAACCATATTCAGATTATACTTCACCATTAAAACTGGTAGCCATATATTACATGTCATATGTTGGAAACTGGTTAAACACTTTTCCCCTTCTGAAAAATATTAAAAAATCATTAATTCTCTTGGTTTGTCTCATAACTGATATAAATGTGTTAAAAAAAAAGATATGCCACAAATGTTGATAAAGAAATAACAAGACGAAAGAAGAACTTTTTTGGATAGTACTTCTCAAGGAAAGTCACATTATTCTCAGCTTTGTAAAAATCCCTGAAGATTTATTACTGAATATCATGGTTTTGTTCTACATGAGATTTATATGATTGTATGTCTTATCTCTGGGGCGAAAAATCTTATGTTGATATTAAAGTATATAAGCAGTTAAAGGCATTTTGCTCTGAAGTGATGATTTATGACATATATATACATAAATCATCTTCATCCCCATTATTGTAGTTGTTGTACCCATCACTGTTACCTGTTCCAACCCTATAATGTGTCAAGGGACCATACATGTATACTATTTTACACCTGTTTATATAGAATGATTAAGTGTTGAAATGAAGTCGCTTTATATTTAGGTTTACAGTTCGAATATTTCACTATGTACTTAAATGCTGTTTGAGGAATATCAACTTTATGTTCTATTTGTTTACCTACACTATGAATATATCAATACATGAGTTGTGAGTTTGAATCCTTCCCGGCAACATTCTTCATGATGATTGATATATGACAATGCTTATCATTTTCATTTGTCTCTCACTGCTGACTAGAGGGGGATGGTTATCAGTAACTTGTGGAGATGAGTGTGCTATAAATGCGTTAAAATATAATAGTTTTTCATTGATATCTGAATAATGCGAGGATATAGCAACCTGAGGTTTTACTACGCTTTGCATAACAAGGGAGATAATTTCTTCTTTACATTTGATAAAGCAACATAAAACTTGAAATGAGTTGAAAATGGTGTTGAACCCAATTATTGAGTCAGGATTTTGAAAGGTCTGACAGGAAACAGTGAATATGGCATTTATTAGTTCGCCTGAGGCTTTGTCTCGAGGGACCTTTTGCGATCACCATTTGTCCATCGTTGTGTGTCTGTAAACAGTTTACATTTTCGACTTCTTCTCAAAAACTGTAAGCTCAATTGTAATTAAATGTTGTATACAACTTTGGTACTTAAGAATGAATCAAAATTGTGAATTGCATGGTCCCCACCCCACTGGGGCATTGGGGGAGAGGCCAAAACAGTCAAATTTAAGGTTAAATTTGAAAATGTTCTTACTATATTGGGAAGCACTGGAAAATAAATGGTGAGCATGATTATGGATGTATATTGGTCTTTTATAAAAAAAATTGTATGTCCCTTGGTCTCCAGGTTTGACCCTGGGGATGGGGCCTACTTTACTAAATCTATATAATAGAAAATGACAAAATGACTAAACAAATCATTTCTGATGACTAAATAGACTCATTTGAATGGTTTTGGTGTGATTTGTTGTTGCTGACATGACAATTAATGCTAATGTTTTATTGACAATAGTTGGAAAATAGATTCATATATCATCCAGGATAATCATGTGACCTTAAAGGCCCATGGGCCTCATGTTTACTTGACCTATTGCTATTAACTTTTCTAACGGCAAGTCTCGGATTCAGAATAGTTGACATAATATTAATGCGATGGTTTGATTGATAGGTCAGTTTCTGTTCACAAGAAAGACACTGTTTTTCAGATCATTTAAGAAAGATGCTGTTTTTCAGAGCATTTAAGAAAAATGCTGTTTTTCTAATCAGTGCAAAAAATATGCTGTTTTTTTCTGATCAGTAAGAATGAAGCTGTTTTTTTTCTGATTAGAGTAAAAATGAAGCTGTTTTTTCTAGTCTGTGCAAAAATACCAACCTTAAGAAGCACTGTGAACATTTGAAACTTACCTTGATAATTATGCTAGACGCAGTATCATTTTATCCCAACTGACCTTATGGTCCAGACAAACTTAGCACTATGCTAATCATGTGTGCACCTTTATGATCATGTGCCTGTTTAAAATGATATGAAATAAACTTATAATTGTTAAAGATAGAAAAATAACAAATACACTGGTGCGCAAGAAAAATAATCAACCCTTGACAGTTGAGATTAGGATACCAAGTTTAGCCTTATTTCGATCCTGAACAGTTAAGATTAGGATACATAAATAAGGCTTATTGACCCTGAACAGTTATGATTAGGATTCATAAATTAGGCTTATCTTGACCCTAAACAGTGTTACGATTAGGATACATAAATTAGGCTTACAGTAGTTGCCTTGACCCCAAACAGTTGAGATTAGGATACCGAGATTATGCTTATCTCAGTCCTGTACCGTTGAGATTAGGCTGCAGAGTTTAGACCTATCTCAATTCTTGAACAGTTGAGATTAGGATATCAAGTTTAGGCCTATCTTGATGATGGACAGTTGAGATAAGGATACTGAGTTTAGGCCTATCTCAATCCTGGACAGTTGAGATTAGGATACCGAGTTTAGACCTTTCTCAGTCCTGGACAATTGAGATTAAGATACTGAGTTCAAGCTTATCTCAATCCTGTACAGTTGAGATTAGGATACCGAGTTTAAGCTTATCTTAATCCTGGACAGTTGAGATTAGGATATCAAGTTTAGGCCTATCTTGATCCTGGACAGTTGAAATTAGGATACCAAGTTTAGGCCTACATGTATCTCGATCCCAGACAGTTGAAATTAGGATACCAAGTTTAGGCCTACATGTATCTCGATCCCAGACAGTTGAAATTAGGATACCAAGTTTAGGCCTACATGTATCTCGATCCCAGACAGTTGAAATTAGGATACCAAGTTTAGGCCTACATGTATCTCGATCCCAGACAGTTGAAATTAGGATACCAAGTTTAGGCCTACATGTATCTCGATCCCAGACAGTTGAAATTAGGATACAAGTTTAGGCTTATATCGATCCCAGACAGTTGAAATTAGGATTCCGAGTTTAGGCCTATCTCGATCCAGGATAATTGAGATTAGGATACCAAGTTTAGACTTATCTCAAACCTGGACAGTTGAGATAAAGATACCTAGTTTACCAGTAAGCCCTGTTCGTATATAGTCTCACATAAGTAAAAAAAATGTGATAATTTCATAGTTATATTGATGTCATGATCCTAACAAACATTACTGTTTTTATTGCAAATTCAAATTATTCTTAAAAAATAATAATATAACATCGTTATAGATTCTTTCACAATCATGAAGCAAAGATATTGTTCTGCACCTTTCAAAATCAAAACAGAAATACAGTACAGTCAAACTTATCTTTAACAGCCACATTTGCTATTTCACATTCATTTTCTTTCTGAGCATATTGGCCTGTATTTTGCAGCAACCTGTCTTAAAGGGCCACTTTTGCTCCTTTCCTTTACTGACTGCTTAAGACAGGTTTGACTGTAGCTGATAAAAATGTCAGGTATTGATATGTTACATCAGCATCAGTAATTCCATTGTGAAGATGAATCACAACCATTCATCATACATATAGTTTGTACATGTATGTTGTACAGAAACCTAAATGAACATTATGGAAAGGCTGTACTTAAAAAAATGTTTGTTTGTCAGCTCCTGGCTACACACTCAAATTGCTGCTACCCAAAGTTATTTTATAAACTTCGAAAGCATTTTCTTTTTTTCTTTTTTTTTTAATGAAATGTGTCCATTTTTTTTTTCAATATGACTCAAAAATAATAAATCAGGCAAAAAAACTAAAAAAGCTATCTACCTGCCCACAAAAAATACTGAACCTATTGGAGTACTGGCAAACATTCAAATTTTTTTAGGATGACCTTAAAAAGATATCAAATTTCCCTTTTGGTAAATATGGAAGGAAATGATGCGATCCCTGTCATTTAAGACCCTGTCATTATTTGGTTCAAATGTCAATTACTACGCCTTGCATATAAAGTAAGAGTTTCAAACAATCACGGTGTTTCTTAATAGATCGGCATCAAATAAACAGAAACACAGTGTCAGTTTTACACGGTTTGAACCTGTTGTTTTGAAAGCTCAGCTGAATATGGGAGCGACGTTACTACAGATTTGGCAAATTGCATATCAGCATACGTACATCCAAATGTGGATGGAAATTTGTCACATATTTCATATTCAGGGTTCCTTTAATCACCAGTTTTGTTTCAAATGATGTAAAACAGGGTTTCTTTAACTTGTTATGCAGCGCGTAAGTATCTGTCAGGTCAGGAAGAAAACTGAACAGTTCAGACAGATAAACAGTAACCTAATAATACGCCAGATTGTGGTAAAATTGTAGAAAACCTACATGCAATATCCTTGTATATTATATACATAATCATGTTTAATTGCATTTATTTGTTATACAAGAAAGTGGTATCTTGTGTTGTTGTATTTGTTATACAAGAACTTCATGAAACCTTTGGTTTATTGTACTGTTGTATTTGTTATACAAGAACTTAATGATACCTTTGGTCTATTGTTCTGTTGTATTTGTTATACAAGAACTGCTTGAAACCTTTGGTCTATTGTTGTTGTATTTGTTATACAAGAACTTCAGGAAACCTTTGGTCTATTGTTCTGTTGTAATTGTTATACAAGAACTGCATGAAACCTTTGGTTTATTGTTCTGTTATATTTGTTATACAAGAACTTCATGAAACCTTTGGTCTATTGTTCTGTTGTTTTTGTTATACAAAAACTTCAGGAAACCTTTGGTCTATTGTTCTGTTGTATTTGTTGTACAAGAACTTCACGAAACCATTGGTTCATTGTTCTGTTGTATTTGTTATACAAGAACTGCATGAAACCTTTGGTCTATTGTTGTTGTATTTGTTATACAAGAACTTCATGAAACCTTTGGTTCATTGTTCTGTTGTATTTGTTATACACGATTTTCATGAAAACTTTGGTTTATTGTTCTGTTGTATTTGTTTTACAAGAACTTCACAAAACCTTTGGTCTATTGTACTGTTGTATTTGTTAAACAAAAACTTCATGAAACCTTTGGTTTATTGTTCTGTTATATTTGTTATACAAGAACTGCATGAAACCTTTGGTCTATTGTACTGTTGTATTTGTTATACAAGAACTTCATGAAACCTTTGGTTCATTGTTCTGTTGTATTTGTTATACACGATTTTCATGAAAACTTTGGTTTATTGTTCTGTTGTATTTGTTTTACAAGAACTTCACAAAACCTTTGGTCTATTGTACTGTTGTATTTGTTAAACAAAAACTTCATGAAACCTTTGGTCTATTGTACTGTTGTATTTGTTATACAAGAACTTATGAAACCTCTTCATGAAACCTTTGGTCTATTGTTCTGTTGTATTTGTTATACAAGAACTTCACGAAACCTTTGGTTCATTATTCTGTTGTATTTGTTCTTATACAAAAACTTCATGAAACCTTTGGGTTATTGTTTTGTTTTATTTGTTATTCAATAACTTCACGAAAGCTTTGGTCTATTGTTCTGTTGTATTTGTTTTTATACAAAAACTTCATGAAACCTTTGGGTTATTGTTTTGTTGTATTTGTTATACAAGAACTTCATGAAACCTTTGGTCATTTGTTCTGTTGTATTGTATTACAAGAACTTTAGGAAACCGTTTGTTTATTGTTCTGTTGTATTTGTTATACAAGAACTTCATGAAACCTTTGGTCTATTGTACTGTTGTATTTGTTATACAAGAACTTCATGAAACCTTTGGTCTATTGTACTGTTGTATTTGTTATACAAGAACTTCATTAAACTGTTGGTTTATTGTTCTGTTGTATTTGTTATCCTAGAACTTCATGAAACCTTTGGTTTATTGTACTGTTGTATTTGTTATACAAGAACTGCATGAAACCTTTGGTTTATTGTACTGTTGTATTTGTTATACAAGAACTGCATGAAACCTTTGGTTTATTGTTCTGTTGTATTTGTTATACAAGAACTTCATCAAACCTTTGGTTCATTGTTCTGTTGTATTTGTTATACAAGATTTTCATGAAAACTTTGGTTTATTGTTCTGTTGTATTTGTTATACAAGAACTGCATGAAACTTTTGGTTTATTGTACTGTTGTATTTGTTATACAAGAACTTCATGAAACCTTTGGTCTATTGTTGTTGTATTTGTTAAACAAGAACTTCATGAAACCTTTGGTTTATTGTTCTGTTGTATTTGTTATACAAGAACTGCATGAAACTTTTGGTTTATTGTACTGTTGTATTTGTTATACAAGAACTTCATGAAACCTTTGGTCTATTGTTGTTGTATTTGTTAAACAAGAACTTCATCAAACCTTTGGTTTATTGTTCTGTTGTATTTGTTATACAAGAACTTCATGAAACCATTGGTCTATTGTACTGTTGTATTTGTTATACAAGAACTTCATGAAACTGTTGGTTTATTGTACTGTTGTATTTGTTATCCTAGAACTTCATGAAACCTTTGGTTTATTGTACTGTTGTATTTGTTATACAAGAACTGCATGAAACCTTTGGTTTATTGTACTGTTGTATTTGTTATACAAGAACTTCATTAAACTGTTGGTTTATTGTACTGTTGTATTTGTTATACAAGAAATGCATGAAACCTTTGGTTTATTGTTCTGTTGTATTTGTTATACAAGAACTGCATGAAACCTTTGGTTTATTGTACTGTTGTATTTGTTATACAAGAAATGCATGAAACCTTTGGTTTATTGTTCTGTTGTATTTGTTATACAAGAACTTCATCAAACCTTTGGTTCATTGTTCTGTTGTATTTGTTATACAAGATTTTCATGAAAACTTTGGTTTATTGTTCTGTTGTATTTGTTATACAAGAACTGCATGAAACTTTTGGTTTATTGTACTGTTGTATTTGTTATACAAGAACTTCATGAAACCTTTGGTCTATTGTTGTTGTATTTGTTAAACAAGAACTTCATGAAACCTTTGGTTTATTGTTCTGTTGTATTTGTTATACAAGAACTGCATGAAACTTTTGGTTTATTGTACTGTTGTATTTGTTATACAAGAACTTCATGAAACCTTTGGTCTATTGTTGTTGTATTTGTTAAACAAGAACTTCATCAAACCTTTGGTTTATTGTTCTGTTGTATTTGTTATACAAGAACTTCATGAAACCATTGGTCTATTGTACTGTTGTATTTGTTATACAAGAACTTCATGAAACCTTTGGTCTATTGTACTGTTGTATTTGTTATACAAGAACTTCATGAAACCTTTGGTTTATTGTTCTGTTGTATTTGTTATACAAGAACTTCATCAAACCTTTGGTTTATTGTACTGTTGTATTTGTTATACAAGAACTTCATCAAACCTTTGGTTTATTGTTCTGTTGTATTTGTTATACAAGAACTTCATGAAACCTTTGGTCTATTGTTCTGTTGTATTTGTTATACAAGAACTTCATGAAACCATTGGTTCAATGTTCTGTTGTATTTGTTATACAAGAACTTCATGAAACCTTTGGTCTATTGTACTGTTGTATTTGTTATACAAGAACTTCATGAAACCTTTGGTTTATTGTACTGTTGTATTTGTTATACAAGAACTTCAGGAAACCTTTGATCTATTGTTCTGTTGTGTTTGTTATACAAGAACTTCATGAAACCTTTGGTCTATTGTACTGTTGTATTTGTTATACAAGAACTTCATGAAACCTTTGGTCTTTTATATTGTTGTATTTTTAAACAAGAACTTAGTGAAACCTTTGGTCTATTGTACTGTTGTATTTAAACAAGAACTTAGTGAAACCTTTGGTTTATTGTTCTGTTGTATTTGTTATACAAGAACTTCATGAAACCTTTGGTCTATTGTACTGTTGTATTTGTTATACAAGAACTTCAGGAAACCTTTGGTTTATTGTTCTGTTGTATTTGTTTTACAAGAACTTCATGAAATATTGTTCATTTTTGTACTGTTGTATTTGAATATTGATATCCAAGTTGTTTTAGAAAGCTAAACAATTCCATTTAAAACTGTCAATATGTGTTTTATTGTTGGTGTTGACAGAATAAATGTTTATAGAATTGATTCTGTTTATCATAATGTTCCTGTCTCCCACCCTGGGAAGACCAGTATGTAGCATACTCTTTATATCACCACATTTGAGAGAGTCAGTATATTTTTTAAGCAGATAGAAAATAGAAATTTTCATTAATATTACACGTAAGTAGAATAGAAAAGAAGTCTATGGTATGTCTTGTGGCAATTATGATGTGTTTGAGGCTAGGTCATTGTATATTAGGGGTAGGACAAATTGGCAAGTCAGAGAATGAGTATTTGGCAAGGTTAAGTGGGGCATTGCGAGCAAGTTTAGAATGTAGATTTGTATTAAGGGCATTTTAGTAGTATATTTGTTGCAGGGCCAGATCAGTGCACGACCATGTTGTATTGGGGACAGGGCAAAGGATTTAAGTCACCATTCATAGTTTTATAAGGGGCAAGATTTGAGGTCTGGCAATGGTGCAGTAATAGTAAGGAAATACCATTTAGTGACCAGGGCAGGCAAGAGTTTATTAGTGGCAGGGTACTAGCAACAAGGCAAATATGCATTGTGATAAAAGCAATGGTGCAGTAAGGACAGTTGGTACAGCAAGAAAGTCAGATAATATGGTAGACAGTTTGTGTAGTGGTGAGGAAGTCAGACAATATGGTAAACAGTCTGTGTAGGGGCGAGTAAGTCAGACAATATGGTTGACAGTTTGTGTAGGGGCGAGGAAGTCAGAAGAACATGGTAAACAGTTTGTGTAGTGGCAAGAGGTCAGACAATATGGTATACAGTTTGTGTAGTGGCGAGGAAGTCAGACAAAATGGTAAACAGTTTGTATAGTGGCGAGGAAGTCTGACAACATGGTAAACAGTTTGTGTAGAGGCGAGGAAGTCAGACAATATGGTAAACAGTTTGTGTTGGGGTGAGGAAGTCAGACAACATGGTAAACAGTTTGTGTAGTGGCAAGAAGTCAGACAATATGGTAAACAGTTTGTAAAGGGGCAAGAAAGTCAGACAATATGGTTGACAGTTTGTGTAGGGGCGAGGAAGCCAGACAATATGGTAAACAGTTTGTGTAGGGGCGAGGAAGTCAGACAACATGGTAAACAGTTTGTGTAGTGGCGAAGAAGTCAGACAGTATGGTAAACAGTTTGTAAAGGGGCAAGGAAGTCAGACAATATGGTAAACAGTTTGTGTAGGGGCGAGGAAGTCAGACAATATGGTAAACAGCTTGTGTAGGGGCAAGGAAGTCTCACAACATGGAAAACAGTTTGTGTAGGAGTGAGGAAGTCAGACAATATGGTAAACAGTTTGTGTAGGAGTGAGGAAGTCAGACAATATGGTAAACAGTTTGTGTAGGAGTGAGGAAGTCAGACAACATGGTAAACAGTTTGTATAGGAGTGAGGAAGTCAGACAATATGGTAAACAGTTTGTGTAGGGGCGAGGAAGTCTGACAATATGGTAAATAGTTTGTGTAGGGGCGAGGAAGTTGGACAATATGGTAAACAGTTTGTGTAGGGGCGAGGAAGATGGACATTATGGTAAACAGTTTGTGTAGGGGCGGTGAAGTCGGACAATATGGTAAACAGTTTGTGTAGGGGCGAGAAATCAGACAATATGGTTTACAGTTTGTGTAGGGGCGAGAAAGCAGACATTATGGTAAACAGTTTGTGTAGGGGTGAGGAAGTCGGACAAGATGGTAAACAGTTTATTTAGGGGCAAGGAAGTTGGACAATATGGTAAACAGTTTGTGTAGGGGCAAGGAAGTTTGAACAAGATGGTAAACAGTTTGTGTAGGGATGAAGAAGTCAGACAAGATGGTAAACAGTTTGTTTAGGGGCAAGGAAGTTGGATAATATGGTAAACAGTTTGTGTAGGGGCAAGGAAGTTTGAACAAGATGGTTAACAGTTTGTGTGGGGATGAGGAAGTCGGACAAGATGATAAACAGTTTGTGTAGGGACAAGGAAGTCAGACAAGATGGTAAACAGTTTGTGTAGGGACAAGGAAGTCAGAAAAAATGGTAAACAGTTTGTGTAGGGGCAAGGAAGTTGGACAATATGGTAAACAGTTTGTGTAGGGGCAAGGAAGTTTGAACAAGATGGTAAACAGTTTGTGTAGGGACAAGGAAGGCAGAAAAAATGGAAAACAGTTTGTGTAGGGACAAGGAAGTCAGACAAGATGGTAAACAGTTTGTGTAGGGGCAAGGAACTTTGAACAAGGTGGTAAACAGTTTGTGTAGGGATGAGAAAGTCAGACAAGGTGGTAAACAGTTTGTTTAGGGGCAAGGAAGTTAGACAATTTGGTAAACAGTTTGTGTAGGGGCAAGGAAGTTTGAACAAGATGGTAAACAGTTTGTGTAGGGATGAAGAAGTCAGACAAGATGGTAAACAGTTTGTTTAGGGGCAAGGAAGTTGGACAATATGGTAAACAGTTTGTGTAGGGGCAAGGAAGTTTGAACAAGATGGTTAACAGTTTGTGTGGGGATGAGGAAGTCGGACAAGATGATAAACAGTTTGTGTAGGGACAAGGAAGTCAGACAAGATGGTAAACAGTTTGTGTAGGGACAAGGAAGTCAGAAAAAATGGTAAACAGTTTGTGTAGGGGCAAGGAAGTTGGACAATATGGTAAACAGTTTGTGTAGGGGAAAGGAAGTTTGAACAAGATGGTAAACAGTTTGTGTAGGGACAAGGAAGGCAGAAAAAATGGAAAACAGTTTGTGTAGGGACAAGGAAGTCAGACAAGATGGTAAACAGTTTGTGTAGGGACAAGGAAGGCAGAAAAAATGGAAAACAGTTTGTGTAGGGACAAGGAAGTCAGACAAGATGGTAAACATTTTGTGTAGGGGCGAGGAAGTTGGACAATATGGTAAACAGCTTGTGTGGGGGAGAGAAAGTTGGACAAGATGGTAAACAGCTTATGTTCGTTGTTGATAGATACGTTGACTATGTCATTAACAAAGTTTATTGTAACTTATTTAAGATACTGGTATACAGTTTCTCTTTATAGTGATATCATATCCGCATGTTTGGACTACCTCTTAAATTGTCCAGTGTTAAATGTGTTATTGTAATAACTGAGATGTGGTGAGTTGTTGAAATGTGTAAAGGTACAGTCTGTGATTTTGGATTTTTGTCAAGTTATCAGTTTTTTGTTCGTAGAGAGAGAGCCTGATATCTTCCTTCCTGATTGTGTCGTATAACCTTATACATGTATGTGTACTTCCATTCATTCAATTTATCCGTGAATATTAGTCTTTCCATAGAATATATACACCTACTTTTTCTGTGAGTAACTTTGAAATAATACTGAAATATTTGTTTCTTGATATTGAAGTTATGTACTCTAAATTGGTAATACTAAAAGTGTGCTGAAAATGTTTTTCTTAGATTCAGAATTAAACCACAACGAACCTTGATTTGCATTCTCATATTTTCAAAAATAAATTGGAACAGCTGGATTCATTCGGAGTGACTTATCTTAAAGGGATTATATTGGCAAGTAATACAAACACGCTGTTAATCCAGACTTTTCCTGTATGCAGTGTGCACAAAATAATGCTTATGTATTGATGTATAACCTTTATTTACTTGAAAGTTATCAAATTAACAGTAATTGAATATTGGCCAAAACTTTAATACGTCCCGCAATAAAGTATTGCGCAATGTTTACATTGAACTCCTTAACCCCCGAATAAAGCCTCGAAAACGAGATCGGGAACAAGTCTTCACGATGTTATCCAATGATTGGTCGGAAACCCGAAAGCGGTTCATTGAAAATGGCAAATGTAAACAAAAACAAAAACGTGGCTTCAGAAACCGGATGTTTGTAATAAAGAGGTTATGCAATTAGACACTTTAGATCGTATATCTTTAAGTTATAAGTGTATCTTCATGCTGGGCGTGTATTTAGGACAGGGAATTGACAGTAATATGCCAAGATAATCCCGTTAATGTTTCTAAATTGTTAGTTATCAGTGACTGGACCTATTTATTCAAAGCTTGGTTACTATAGTCCTGAGTTAAATGAAATGTTCAAATCAAGATATTTTGAGATTTATATTATTTTAGTTATTATTGAATATAATGAAAATTGCCATTTTGTTTCTAAAAATGCATTTAAATTGCCATACAATCTTTAAGTATAGAAATTGTTGAAGCTACAAAATGTCACTTAACAAGTGGTTAAACTAACAGAGTTTTGAACAACTGGGTCAAGCAGGGATAGCTAGTCAGAGAAATTTCAGGCATTTATGATTGGAAAAGGGGAATCTTAAACTGAAAAATGTCAGGAAATCTGTGTTTGATTAGAGAGAACTGGAATATTGGAATATGCTTGAATATGTGGCTCAGAAATGTCAGGAAATATGTGCTTGGTTATACGTGATCAACTGGAAACTTGGAAATGTCAGGAAATATGTGCTTGGTTATACGTGATCAACTGGAAACTTGGAAATGTCAGGAAATATGTGCTTGGTTATACGTGATCAATTGGAAACTTGGAAATGTCAGGAAATATGTGCTTGGTTATACGTGATCAACTGGAAACTTGGAAATGTCAGGAAATATGTGCTTGGTTATACGTGATCAACTGGAAACTTGGAAATGTCAGAAAATATGTGCTTGGTAATACGTGATCAATTGGAAACTTGGAAATGTCAGGAAATATGTGCTTTGTTATACGTGATCAACTGGAAACTTGGAAATGTCAGGAAATATGTGCTTGGTTATACGTGATCAACTGGAAACTTGGAAATGTCAGGAAATATGTGCTTGGTTATACGTGATCAAATGGAAACTTGGAAATGTCAGGAAATATGTGCTTGGTTATACGTGATCAACTGGAAACTTGGAAATGTCAGGAAATATGTGCTTGGTTATACGTGATCAACTGGAAACTTGGAAATGTCAGAAAATATGTGCTTGGTTATACGTGATCAACTGGAAACTTGGAAATGTCAGAAAATATGTGCTTGGTTATACGTGATCAACTGAAAACTTGGAAATGTCAGAAAATATGTGCTTTGTTATACGTGATCAACTGGAAACTTGGAAATGTCAGAAAATATGTGCTTGGTTATACGTGATCAATTGGAAACTTGGAAATGTCAGGAAATATGTGCTTGGTTATACGTGATCAATTGGAAACTTGGAAATGTCAGAAAATATGTGCTTGGTTATACGTGATCAATTGGAAACTTGGAAATGTCAGGAAATATGTGCTTGGTTATACGTGATCAATTGGAAACTTGGAAATGTCAGGAAATATGTGCTTGGTTATACGTGATCAATTGGAAACTTGGCAATGTCAGGAAATATGTGCTTGGTAGGCACATTATTATTGGGGATAAACAATATTGACAGTTTGAGAATATGCCTGTAAAGCTATTTCATCAATGACTTTGTCAATATGATCTGACAATATTATTGATAAAATACCTTTATATAGATGTTCTAAAACTGGATAATAGTTTGATAATCAGACTCTGAACTTCACCTGGTCTCAGTTTCTCATTTAAACATCCCAACTTGAGATTTTCCACAACTCGAATCTTTGAAAGGCTGTAATTTCATTTATGTTGATAAGTTTTTATTTGACCCTTTATCGATTGGTAACTACATGAATTTGTAAGAACTTCAATAGTTCTGTGTTGGCATTTAATGAAATAAAGTAATCATTAAGAGAAATTTTGATTTTTGAGTTGTGGAAAATCTCAACTTGAGATGTTTAGTGAAACCAGCCCAAGGTGTTTCTTAATCCTCTCAGTATATATGTTAACTGTTTTATTTAGTTTTTTTACAAATATTTTACATACCAAGACCAATACAGTTTGGTTAGGTATAACGTCATGGAAACTTCAAATAAATCTGAAATGGTATTTTCATTTTATGATATGTGTCCACAAACTTCTGGATATGCCAGCACATTTAGTACATAATTGTTGAGAATTTGAAACCCAGAAAAGGTTTTGTGCTCAATAAGGATTTATTAGGATAAGTCGAAAATGTAAAAAATCATGGAAGTTGAACGCAATCAGAGAATACGGAAACCAGAAAGTGATGGATTTCGACCTTATTTTTGAGAATTTGAATCTGAATTTTTTTTTTATTAACTTGTCCTTGAATAGGGTAGAACTGGAACTACTGGAATAGTTTAGAATTTAACAGGGAATATTTACAACTATAGAAAAAACAACAGGGAATATTGACAACTATAGAAAAAACAACAGGGAATATAGAAAAAACAACAGCCAATATTGACAACTATAGAAAAAACAACAGGGAATATAGAAAATACCACAGGGAATATTGACAACTATATAAAAAACAACAGGGAATATTGACAACTATAGACAACAGGGAATTTGAATATTGTATATATTATTATTTTAGTAAAAGTGTTGAAGAAAGGTTAATAAATATGAGGTTTTTAAGATAGTGTTTTCTTTTTTTGTAGTTGTATATGTTCGGATACAGTTAAAGACAGTATATGTTCGGATACAGTTAAAGACAGTATATGTTCGGATACAGTTAAAGACAGTATATGTACGGATACAGTTAACAGTATAAAGTATGTTCTGATACAGTTAAAGACAGTATATGTTCGGATACGGTTAAAGACAGTATATGTTCAGATACAGTTAAAGACAGTATATGTTCTGATACAGTTAACAGTATAAATTATGTTCAGATACCGTTAACAGTATAAATTATGTTCAGATACAGTTAAAGACAGTATATGTTCGGATACAGTTAAAGACAGTATATGTTCAGAACTTCAGATACGGTTAAAGACAGTATATGTTCAGATACGTTTAAAGACAGTATATGTTCGGATACAGTTAAAGACAGTATATGTTCAGATACAGTTAAAGACAGTATATGTTCAGATACAGTTAAAGACAGTATATGTTCGGATACAGTTAAAGACAGTATATGTTCAGATACAGTTAAAGACAGTATATGTTCTGATACAGTTAAAGACAGTATATGTTCAGATACAGTTAAAGACAGTATATGATCGGAAACAGTTAAAGACAGTATATATCCTGATACAGTTAAAGACAGTATATGTTCAGGTACAGTTAAAGACAGTATATGTTCAGATACAGTTAAAGACAGTATATGTTCGGATACAGTTAAATACAGTATATGTTCGGATACAGTTAAAGACAGTATATGTTCGGATACGGTTAAAGACAGCATATGTTCAGATACAGTTAAAGACAGCATATATTCGGATACAGTTAAAGACAGTATATGTTCTGATACAGTTAAAGACAGTATATGTTCTGATACAGTTAAAGACAGTATATGTTTGGATACGGTTAAAGACAGTATATGTTCGGCTACGGTTAAAGACAGTATATGTTCAGATACAGTTAAAGACAGTATATGTTCGGATACAGTTAAAGACAGTATATGTTCGGATACAGTTAAAGACAGTATATGTTCAGATACGGTTAAAGACAGTATATGTTCAGATACGGTTAAAGACAGTATATGTTCAGATACGGTTAAAGACAGTATATGTTCGGATACGGTTAAAGACAGTATATGTTCGGATACGGTTAAAGACAGTATATGTTCAGATACAGTTAAAGGCAGTATATGTTCAGATACAGTTAAAGACAGTATATGTTCAGATACAGTTAAAGACAGTATATGTTCAGATACAGTGAAAGACAGTATATGTTCAGATACAGTTAAAGACAGTATATGTTCGGATACAGTTAAAGACAGTATATGTTCGGATACAGTTAAAGACAAAATACATACACAGTTTGGAGTCCCTGACTGTACCTTTAATACCCAATGATGAACAAGTGCTAATTGATTTATGAAATGTGATATTTTTGTTGAGTTTTAAATAGGACCATGTTTTTGTATTTGTTTCTTTTTTCTTTGATTTCATATACCGGTAATATATATTTCTTATGTAAAGGAGGGTCTTCAATGAAGAATATTGGAAAATAATGTGATCAGTTGAATTTTTTTCACAGATTTGAAAAAAAGGGATACAGATTAATATCTGATTAGAACATTTTGTTAATCTGCTGTACAGTAAATAGTGGCAACATGTTTCTGAGTTTAAATAAAAGTGAAACGGGCCTGGTTCCAGTTTCACTAAACATCTCAACTTGAGATTTTCGTCAACTTAATTTTTTTTTTAAAGCCACACATTCATATTTATCATTTAGCATGTTATCCTTCACCAAAATGTAAAGATTTTCTCCTTTCTTCAACTCCGTGGGGTCATTGTCTGTGTAAGAGTTCAGTCAATCATTTAGAGAATTTTTTTTAGTTTGAGATGTTTAGCGAACTACTGGTAATCACATTTATCACATACTTTATGGTACAGGAGTTTAATAAACCCATGACATATTTTTGGATATTAACCTGGTGTAATATCACTTCCGATTTGTAATTCGATGTTTTCTGTATAATTCGGCTCTCGTACGTAAAATGCCAAACTATGTTGCGACTTCCTCAAATATATAAATGCTGTTAATTTGTCAGATTATTTTGAGACCTTACGTCATACGATGAATGACAGAAACACATATGCTGGACTTTTTCTTGTTCCTTATAGACATGATTATGTTAAATAAATGATAAATGTTATATTTCTTTGAGTTATGTGATAAAAAGAATCTTACATTCATGCTCATTTATTATTTAATTGATCAAACTCGTTGGCAAAAATAATATAACCCTTGGCAGAGTCTCGTATAATATATTTTTGCTAACTCGTTTAATAAATGCAATAATTGATGAGCACTCATGTAAGATCCTCTATTAAAAGAACACATTACAATTTTGAAACTGATTTTTCTCAAGTTCACATATCGAATCATTTATTTTTATATGCCAGGCCTGATTAGCTCAGTCCGTTTTGCGTCTGACTATCAATCCAGGGGTCGTGAGTTTAAATCCCAGCCCAGCAACAGTCTCCCTGATGATTGATATACAGCATTGTGTCTCATTATCATTTGTCTCTAACCGTGATTCAAGTGAAAGTTATCAGTTACTTGTCGAGATGGGGTGTGCTCGAGTACTGGTTAACCTTTCAGGATTCCAGGAAACATTGGTTAGGTTAACTGATCGTCTGTTAGCCCTCGATGGCATAAAAAATGTGCTAAATATTCAATCAATCAATTAATTATTTTTATATATCATCATATCTACACTAAGGCAGGAGGAGTCAGTTCCTTGATATTTTCAGAATTACATGTATTATAAAGCATGTTATTATTTTGCATAGTAATGTTGTAGGAAAAAACAAATGAAGATATACCTGAACAACTTAAAAAAAAGATGGATAGAAATATATTTAAAAATTCATTTTGATATATCCTCGGATATTTTTATCACCTCAATGAAAAAATCCACCTCGTGCTAACAGACGACCAGAAATGTTTGCAATAGGATTTCTAATAACAATTTATTGGAGTTATTTCTAAAATAGAAACAAAATTAATTGGTATTTTTTTGTTTAGTGTTAAGCGTCGCTTTCTGTCATATCACGACTATGTCAACTTGACAAGGTATTCTGCACGCTGCCACACTAGATTGTCATGATGCAGACACATGATATGATACCCCATCCAGTCACATTAAACTGACACCTGGCTGACCAGACCTAGAACTATCCTCTAAATGCTGAACACCAAGCTTATAGTACCATTTTTCAAGTGTTTGGTATGGCCTGGCTAGGGATCAAACCAAAGACCATATGCATGCATGCAGACACTCTACCACTAGATCACACTATGCGAAAATAAATTAAGGGTCTGTATACAACAGCCATATGTACATACTTGTGTGTTTGGATATAAGATTTGCATCATGTAGATGTTAGGACGTACTAATAAAAAAAGTATGTTTGCCGTACTCCTACCAACCCACTCAAATTGCAGCCCAGACTTTTTTGTTGACTTTTAAAACATTTTGTGTTTTTTTTAATGAATTCGGCCCATATTGTTAAAATGACAAAAAATCAATACATTTTGTATCTAGTAAAATAAAAAAAAAGCCACCTAACTACCCATATAAAAAGTACTGGATCAGAGCACAGTAAGCAAACAATTTTAACTTTTTGAAGGTGGCCCTATATTATTTTAACAGAGACATATAAACATGTAATTAAGCCTCTAGATTTAAAGATATTGCTTTGGAATTAGAATAATATATATGTAAAAAATGGTGTGATAATCAGTCCTTGGTGAAAATTAATCTGTATTGGAGACCCTCCCTATCATTATGTGATGCCTGTATCTCTGTCTGTATAAAGCTATTGAAATTGTATATAAAACTGGTAAAAACATAGACCATCAAGTGACTTGTTTATCATTTCAAATCCATATAACTTTCAGATATATGTACATATAGTACACCATATTCTGTGTCCTAGTGGTTAAGGCGCCCGCCCGGAAGCAGGAGGTCAAAGGTTCGAATCCCGGTGGAAGCACTTGGATTTATTTGTGATGTGGTCGGTAGCTCACCCAGCAGATAGTTAAATTGAGGGGTACCAAATGACTAACAGTGTGATGCCTGGCAATGATAGCTTTGGGGAAGTAACTGTACAGTATAAAGGTTAAAGGTGTCTCGTAACTCATGGCCCTTTCAATAGGAGTAACACTATCAGAAACATGCACTTTACTTTTACCTTTTTATAGTTTGCACATTCAGTATATGAAATGTTTGTTGTTGTTTGTGTGTGTGTGTGTTAATGGTGCATAACACCATTTGCAACGCATTTCAGGTTCTATGTGGCATATCTAGTTTTATTGGTGGACGAATCTAGAACCATTGTCCTTCCGCAAGCAACTGGAAAACTTTCAAAGATTTTGGAATTGGTTGGTCTCGAACCTTCAACCGTAGCAGTGAGGGGTGAGTTATCATGAGATGATGCCTGGGCGGACGCTTTAGCTGAATATAAAGTAAATATTATTTATTATTTGTATTTCCAATATAATATTTTGACCCCATGGAGGAAATTTTTATATAGTTTTATTTACTAAACCCCATTAAAGGCAGAGGGGTATAAAATTTATGGACATCCATTCGGGGCAGTAAATTTTTAATGTTTGACAGGGTTTAAAAAATCAAATATGCGTATTGTGTAAGCGGTCACCTGTATTAAGCAGCCACTTGTCTTAACCAAACTACTTCCCATTTCTATGCTTTCCTAGTAAAATAACCTGTATAAAGCAACAACCTGTCTTAAAATGCTATTATTGCACCTTCCCTTGACTGACTGCTACAAACAAATTTGATTGTAATACAAAATTCATGTTTATTTCCATAGTGAAAATTGTCAAAATCTACTCATTCCAGAGTCACTTCCCTTGAATTGACAAAAAAGTGTCCGTTGCAAGTACTTTGTACGTTTCAAGCATAATTGGTTCAGTTTTTTTATTCCCATCGGTTGATGCGTGTCATCAAGCATGATTAGAAATATTGAGAATGCTCAAAACCGTCAGAGTAACTGCCCTTGAATTGACGAAAACTTACATTTGTGTTCGTACTGGGTCATTACTTTGGCACTAACAAGTATGATTTTATAGTTTAAAGTCCATGAATTGATAAAAAATACATTTTGTGTCAGTGTCAGCTACTGTTTGATATCAATAACTGTTGCAAATGAGTTTTTAACCTTAAATTGAGGAAAGTTGGTTTCCAAGACCCTATGTTATGTGTCGTTTAGCAAGACAATTTATTTGCATGTATATGCAACACATTGTACAGGGACTAAGATTATAAAACTCATCTGACTTTATTCTCGGTACAACCAATAGAATCATTGCTTTTGTTGCAATATGACATTTGATTGGTTGGTTTAAGCGAACTTCAATGGAATACAAACTCGGAGTTTAAATAACCTCGGAACCTGCTGGGATGCATTTCACAAAAACAACTCACGACAAAGATTGTGGGAAACGTAAACCTTCAATTACTCCTAAACAATTAGGATATCTATGCAACCACTCATTGGATGTGAATGAAACTTTGCATGTGTGTTCACCATCATCAATGGAACACACACGGACAAGAAACTCTGGATTGCAGTTATGGCCCTTTTTGGACTTAGACACCTAGAGGCGAGCTGTGTTGGTCTTCTGACAATTCTTGTTATTCTTTATTGTGGAGTAAATTAAGTGTTCATGCCTGTCATTCACTGAAGGACCAAAATGAAACATTATAGTTTGTCAACATCTGCGCTACCAAAATATGATGAGAAAAGTAGGAGTCGTGTAGCATGTAAGAGCTTTTTTCTGTTCGATGTACTGTGTACACAGTTGACAAAGTGAAAGTAGACGCCAGAAAGCATGTATTTACATCCCAATTTCCAAGCATTAATTGTTTCTAAGTTCACAATTCCAAACATGACAATGCGTTCAACATGTTTAAAATACACCATTGATGTCATTCAAAGAAATAAATGAGCATTAAATGCATTTTAAAAGAAGAAACAATGATTATTTATAACCGCCATTATGTAACTACCCACGGAAGCATTCTACCCCACGGAAGCATTTCCTGTTTCCAGCTGTGGTACTTTGCCCTCGAGGGGGTTTTATCCAAGTCCTGAGAACTTGTTTAAAATCGGTGTAAAGGGCTAACTGATGAACGTACTACTTGGATTCAGAGATCGCTTGATTAGTTCATGATCTGATATTGTACATTTGGACAACAAAATAACAAAAAACAATTTTATTTCGGGAAAATATATTATTGCATATCTGCTAATCACACATCGAGGAATACATATATAAGGGATACCCATATTTTAGTTCTTTAGATATTGTTGTCCTCGCTCGTTTGCTTCTGCAACATTCATTCCACCAATCACAGTCTTTTATTATACACCACGTGACGTTGGCACATCACGTGACCAAAACGTTACAGCTGTAACCGGTACCGGTTATAAGATGTTACAAATAAATTAAAATAAATAACAAAGTAACAAAATATGAACAATTACACACGGCAAAATGTGGTTTTAACAACATTTTATCTAAGGAAGGCCTTACAAAATTTTGCCTTGTTTTTTCTTCTTCCGTTTAGTTCAGTGGTAGAGGGTAAAGTGCACTTTTAGGATTTTCGATCTAAATACTTCTTTATTCTCGATCTTACTATAATGACGTCATTAGCATCTCAATCAGACCTCGACATATTCCATTAACCCGGGAAAATTAACGGAAATGGCGAGAGGTGATCCGAATGCGTTCTCTTGGTCACGTGACACGATGTTATCCGGTAGCATCTCGTAAGGCCTATCCCCCTGTCTACAGAAATAAGAGCTCTTGTTTCCGGGGTAAGTCTGTCTTAATTCGAAAGTTACAGACGATTTTCAGTATGTTCTTCAAAAGTTTGTTGGAATTTCATTATAATGGTTGCTGATATTTGATCGAAGAATGAGAAGATGACTGGATGTTTTAATGTTTTGTCTTTTATCTGTACTTAGTTGGGTCCACTCATGACCTTTTTGATGCATTCTGAAATGAAAAAAGAAATACACATTGTTTAAGAGTTGAAGATTGTTATAACAAAATAAACAGTGCATTAACCATGGGCGGATCCAATCATTTCAGCCAGGATGTCAATTACGGATTTTATATGATGTTCTGGGGTTCTAAGTGTGGGAGGGTTACACGTGCATGTGCATACCATCTATTACCGATATTTGTATTATTATTCTTTTGATATTAGGGGATTTTCGGGGACAGTTATGATCTCGTCTTAAAATCCGCCTGGGAAAGCATTGTGATTTTTGAGGATTTGTTTTAAAGATAACCGAACTTCAAACACATTGATATAAATCAGATAATATGATTGCATGAAAACGGAACCGACTTCACAAAACACGTTCTATTGATGACGAATAAAAGGCAGGTTTTGTTGACTTTTGAACCAGTACAATGACGTCAAGTACGACGGTAGGCAGACGCATTTTTGATTAGATGTTGACTGTGTAAGCCATCAGCCAATTCGTTGCGTGGGAACGATATCATTCCGTTAGGAAAAACTCGCACACATAGATTGACACTTTGATTACTGATAAATGTTTATGAAGCCTTCAAGAGCGAGATAAACACGCTGCTAAACGCATTTTAACCACTCAATTGTTTCCGGACATCTTCGGCTTTACGGTTTTCGCCGACGGACGTGTCGGACCGGGCGGTAACTTGATAAATGCATTATTGTATAAATCTTAACTTGAACGTATTTAATGATTTAAATTTAAAGCCGACTATTACAGTTAGTAACACGAACAATTACTCGCTGGGACTTTTAACTTACCTTCGTATTTGACGTTTCCTTCCAAATCTTCGGTCAAGTCCAAATATCTCATAATGTCATCAACTTCCATATCGCTCAACTTCTCACCTGCAAATGTTTCAACATGTTACAATGTTGTTTTGAGGTATTACCAATTTCCTTTTATTCACACATGAAAATACTACATATTTACAAATGTACTAGATTCAAATATAATAATTAAGTGTTTGTAGCGTCAAGCGCCTCGCGTGATTTATCTTAATTATGTGTGCCTATGCTTAATTAATGTAGGCTCTATGGAGTCTGCTTGATGCTGTTTATTTATCAGTTTCATTTTATAAACTATCCGTGAATTTGATTGTGTCTTTCCGCTTCTCTTTATTCCTATACAATAGTTGTCTCATTATCATGCATTATTTGACGTATGAAAGAAAAGTCTCAGGAACGTTTTATTTGGCAAATAATATTATTTATTTGACTTCATTTGTGATTTGTTATCACTTCCTAGACGAATCACGCCCGAAGTCTTCCTAGGTAATACCAGTTCTAGGCAAATAAAAGAGTCTTGCTCAAGGACACCACAGTTAGCAGTTGCGAAAGGATCGAACCACGACCCTCCAATCATGGGTTCGATGCTTTACTACTGGGCCATGCGTTCCATAAAGTTTAATCGTTTAGAACTTACCGAGAGATGAGAGAAGATGTCTCAATTCGGCGCCCGAGATGAAACCCTGGCCTTCACGGTCGAATGTCTTGAAGGCTTCCATAAAGTCGGCGAAGGTACCAGTGTCCTTCTCATTCATCAGTTCTTTGTACAATGGAATGAATTCTTCGAATTTGTAGGATTTCACCCCTGAAATTACAACCCCAACATCAATGTTAAATATATACAACAACGTGCAACAACGTCTTATTAGAATAATCGAAGAAGGGAGATATTATCGTGTTCGACTTGCGGACTGGAGGCATATATTTCTCCCCATGTATACATGTACTTATGTAGTCCATATATTCATGCAGGACCCATATGTAGGTAACAAACGAAAGTGTACGATTTTCATAAATGGACAATACCGCGTGTGTGATAGAATAAGACAGAATCAAGTTGACACCGGTTTCCATACTAAATAGATGTACAGAATTTTGTCAGAATTGTTAGAAATACCCTTTATGCATTAAATCTTAATTTGCAGTTTTCTCTGTCGAATTATGCTACTTAATATTAGGAAATAGTTTCAAAATGTTACTATCTTAAGCATTAAAATGTTTCTGTTATAACTTCATAAGGGTGAAATCTGGATTACGTTAAAACACACATATTATATAGTTACAGTAGAACTTCGTTGGCTCGAACACGGATGGCTGGAACACTACATATAGCTCGAACCACTTATCTGGTCCCGGTCGAATTCCTATTTCGATGTATATACATCTGCATGTATGGTATGATGTTGAACAATACTTAGCTCGAACACCCCTAATTCGAACTGTTTTGTCCAATCCTGTCGGGTTCGAGCCACCGAAGTTGTATTCAGTTATAAAACATTCCAATTACTACATCGATATTATACATGACTTACCCATCTTTTGGGTGCCTCCGTGTTTCTCGACGGTGGCCAATGTTGGGTTGTGTCCCAAACATCTGAGAAGGTCGCCCAATTTGAAAGCGTCGACTTCTCCGTCACGACCATCCCAGAAATCGAACAGGTCAAAGACCTCACGGGCATCTAAAATAAAACAACGAATAATTTTAAGTACAACAAATATAAGCGTAAGTTCATAACGGCCGTTTGCAGAGAAAAATTCGATAGCAGGTCATAAATGATTCAGTGTCGACGATGTAACAGTCAAATATGATTTTAACACTTGATTTTAGTGCATGGTCGATGATTTTAGTACATGGTAGATTATTTTAGTACATGGTTGACAATGGAAGTTTGGAACATGTTTATAACCAAAATGTGGTCGATAGTGGAAAATTAAAACAAATTTCTAAACGATAATAACCAAAACATGGTCAACAGCGGATAGTCCAGACATGATTTTTACCAAACCATGGTCGACAGTGAATATTCCAGACATGATTTTTACCAAAACATGGTCGACAGTGGATATTACGAACTGGATTATAACCAAAGCATGGTTTACAATGGACATTTCGAACATGATTATAACCAAAATATGGTTCACTGTGGATAGTTCATGATTATAACCAATCATATTCGACAGTAGGAATTCAAAACATCAGTTGTTCGACAGTGAATATTCAGTGTATCGACCATTTATCACTAGATCAAGATTATTGGTAGGCACCCGTCCATTAATATAGAAAAAAATTATAGACTTTATAGCAGAATTATCAAAAACATCTACTCGCATAGTATAAACCGACACAATAAAGGCATTTACATGTTTAGTTTAAACTTATTTATTTTACTTTGATTGTGAAACAAGTTCTTACAACTTAGACAAATCACACACTAAGTCGTCCTGGGTAGAACCAGTACTAAAAATGTATGGAAAATGTCTTGCTCAATGCACATCTGTGTACATATACCGTACCTACCAAAAATACGCTCAAGTAATTAAACATAGTTTCTTTTAAACTAACTGGCATATCTTAGACATATTTTGTTTAATGAAATAGTTTTTTTTAGAGTAAGAGTTGATCAAACGTCCATTTCTTATCAATTTGTTCGGTGAATATATGCAAATATTTAATCCCATATATTTCACCTTCACATTTTTTAACCGAAATTTACTTATATTCAGTTTTACAGGTTGGCCATTCGTTATATGTATTAAAGCGTATGAAGCAGTTAAACATGGTTTATTGTTATTGTTGTTATTTTGTTATTATTACTATTATTATTATTATTCATAATTTTTATCATTAATTATTATTATTGTTAGTTTAAACTTATTTATTATACTTAGATTGTGAAATATGTTCCTATAACTAAGACCAATCGCGCTTTCCCATCCTAGGCACGGAGTATGCTTGGCCAAATAAAAATACTTTAACTATGATTAAAAATTTCAAAACAAAGTCATGGGTGTATAAATATGATTAGAATGTCATTCCCTTCTTAAGGTGTCAGTTTTATACAAAGAAATGCTAGCTTTTATTATTGTTCGCAATGATTTTGCAGCGCCGCTACTATAGCGCTTCAGTATAAACCAGTCTGCAGACGGTATATTACACAACTTATGTCAAGTGTTATCATCTAATAATATAAACAATCTGCTATCACCGCATTCCCATCAGCTATTTATTATCGGCTTCTGTGCATCGCCAGGAGTACACAAACATCATATCCTATCATATTCGCCCCTCCCCGCAGGTAGTTTCCATAGCCAAAAATGGAAACGCTATGCCCCGGATGTGCGCGATTTTTTGGCAGACGAGAGCGCGCGAGCGTATCTTATTTCCATCAGTCATCTGCTTCGACTTTTACCAATAGCATGTAAGCACGTGCTACTCATTAACAGAATTAATGTCGCCATGGTAACCGTAGGTAAAAACGTGTGTATAACAAGAGAAAGCAATAGGAATATGAAGAAATATCGTAATTATTATACCTGCTGCGTAAAACTTACACACTTTCCTATACTTTCTATCTGCAGCAGATTATACAGGTCTGTATACACACTTTCCTATACTTTCTATCTGCAGATTATACAGGTCTGCAAACACATTTTCTACTTAATTGCGAATGTTTCTGTGAATCTTCAGCAAAAAGCGTTAGTATACAGCGTAAGTTATAAATGTGTATAAAAGTGCGTTGTAAATATGTACTTCATAGTTAACGGCACATCCTTCGTTTTTATACATAAATATATTTGTATTAAAATAAGTATTAGCATTGATTGTTAATGCGGTTTTTTAATAAATTATATTTTTTTTGTGTTAATTAGCATTATTATCAACAGTAAAACACCCTCTCCCTACCCCACGATGAACTTTATGTGTTACCCTTTCACCCAGCAAAAAAGTCTTTGAATATAACGAGCTATGAGTACATATATATGTGTTGCATAGAAAAATATGCTGACGTTATTTTTAACTTCTACGATCTGTATATAATTATATCAGAATACAAGCGTCGTCATAATATAACAAGAAAAAAATCATAAAACAACAAAAATAAGTAAAAAAAAAGAAGGAAAGAACAACAAACGAACTATGCCTATAAACATAACTGGTCGAAGCCCATTAACACAGTTTTCCGTGAATTGGACTTCTCACATATAACATGTTTTAGCAATAGTGATGGTGAGATATTGGTTACTATGGTAACTAAAATCAGACATTTGTGTTATTTTGATACAAACGATATAATAGTTAGTAATTCGTGAAATTCACTTTAACTTAAATTAGTTCAGGTATTGCGGAAAGAGTGAGCGTTCTGGGACAAATGGAGATCAGCATGTATCGACGTTTTAATCAAGAAACAATAATAGATATTCAATACGTTCCCTTTGTTATAGAGATTTAGATAGTACAGAAAGAGTGATACGCTTCCTACAATATAGAGAATACAGAAATACATACGGAATACGTCTTATACTTATATAGCCCAACAGGATGGACAAATGTTTGTCTACGTTGCAATGGGAACATTTTCCAGGTAAATTCTGTTCACTACTCAGTCAATACATTGATATAACTATTCTTATAAGGTACTAACATGTACAGCATACGTAGCATATACGTATATTTCCTACTTAATGTGTCGATTAGTTTGAACAGCTGTTTCTCATTACGGTGCAACCAGATCACTATATCGCCGTGTGTGTTTGTGTTCACGTTACCCAGTAACACCACAACAACGCGTACAATACCTGCCTTATATCCCCCAGGTTGTAACTGCTAAACACTGAGTTTATCGGTATATACAGATGTATTACTAAATCTTATCTTATGTCTAAGACCGAAACAAATTATATAAATGATTTATTAATTGATTAATCTCCCGTTGTGAAGATAATCCCACTGAGATGCCCATTTAACTAAGTTCGAGGCAGAGAAGCGCGTATAAAAATCAAGGTGGATTTTATTTAAACTGTTGTATTATTTTTTTTATTTGAAGTTCATATATACATAAAAAATATTACAATGCTTTGTTCTGGTGGTACATTTATCAAACAGAAGATATATCAATAAAACATTGTCTTTCATTAAAAAAAACTCGCTGATTTCCGGCGTAAATTGAAAGAGTACGGAATTGTGCCAATTGACCGAGAAAGGACGATTGATTGCCGTTAAAATAATGTATAAACGTGTTCAACATTGATTTACGTGGTTATAACTGATGGGTAAAAGTTTAATTTGAGTAGAATATTCACTATTTTACAGTCGAGTCTACTTTGCAGTGTATAGTATATATCTCTTTTGATATCTTTTTTAATAAACGAAAACAAACGATCAGTTTATAATTACGAGATCTCATCGTGGTCCGCAAAGTGAAGTTGAAATAAACCACGCATAAAATATTACGTAATTAAAGACTAGACAACATAATTAAAGACTAGACATCCCTTTCAATTAAAACAATACTTTGCTATGCTATCCGATATAGAATTGTACTTTAATTTTCATTTCAGTGTTGCCTAAAGACGTTTACACCGAGTCTATTACAAAAACTTACAAACGCTTACGAGCAAAACCTAGCATAGGCATACTTCACAAACTGTTCACAACTGCAAGGTACATCAAAAGGAGATACATCATCAAACTTTTGTAACAGGTGATGATTACAGTTTTAAAATATGTAAGTGCACTTCATTAACACATTTTGTTAATACGGTCATTGTTATTGGAAAAATCATTAAAATTAATGAAATTTATTTATAATTATATTTATTCTAAAAACTAATTATCGCTAACAATAGATTGATTAAGTGGCTCTGAAATTCACCACACGTCACATCATTTCGATATATGCATGACGTACAGAAATAATAACTAGAGTAAGTGTATGACGTAGTCGAGGGAAGATATAATGAAAAGAGTAAATATATGACATCATCAAGAGAAGATATGAAAATAAGAGTAAGTGTATGGCGTAGTCAAGGGAAGATAAGACATATAGATATAAGTAAAACAAACAGACTCGACACAGCACACACACGCCCGTAAGATATTATATATACAGATCCCGCGTCTGACTGAGAGCATGCAGTAAACAAAGAGTGCAAATCTCAGTATTTTAAGTGGGTAATTACAAGCTATCAAACGAGAGAGCAAGAGAAGTATGAGAGTAAACACAAATTGTTAATTTCTCATTTGTGTGTGCTGCCAGGAAAACCATTTGACTCATGATTACGGAAATCGAGAATTCTTAGATGAAATTCTTACTAGGAAACAGTTGCCAAATAGACATCTTTATACTATTAATTTCAAAATATGTTCTTTAGACAGAAGACCGTATGCCATGCCAGCTACACATTTTATAATAAAATTGTTTGCTGTTTAGGCCAATATATTATTTTGGCTCGGAAATTGTTCATTTCTAATATCCATATCAGACCATTATTTGCAAATGTAAAATACAACCAAGAAATGCGATCTGATGTAACAAGCAATATGAAATCTTGTAATACTTAACTTAACCAAATTGTAAAATAAATGAAAATATATCATGATTAACACTGAGTTCATTCAATTGCGGCACAATATTAATACGAATTATGACAATGATAATAATACATGTGTTATTGTAAAAGTAAATCTGAATCTAGATGCGTCTTTTCTTTAGTAAGTATGCCATGTCAATTATGGCCGACGGTCGGCCATCTTGAAAAGCGAGTGTGTGGAACGCCACTGTGGTACTGATTTGCAATAGGTACATTATGCTAAGAAAATATAAAAAAGAACTTCATATTAAAAACATGAAGAACTGTTACGCATTTGTGGGAGTAGCGCTATGACGTATTGGCTTAATTTTGGAAGCGTCGTAATTGACCGTGAAATTACAAGTGTGTCGACTTCTTTTTCTTCATTGTACTTTTATGTGAATCAAGCGAATTATAACTTTATCTAAAACTAAAGTATACATTTCGTGAACTGCCCATCACCTCGGAGAGAATGTACGCCGCACAACTACGCATTGCCATAATATCAGTTTCGGACATGCGCTGTGGTGCGGCTTTTCGCACGGGTCACTAAATGTCGTCACCCAAGCTGGCCGTTGAATAGAAAACAAATTAAAAGAACAGGTTTCGGTTTTCGTTAGTTGCTAACTAGATACTCTAGAATTAATTTAGCATCGCTAAGCATAAATAAGCACGCGTGTATTCATTCAGCTCGATATAAATATATACTGGTAACAGCCTGCGGTTGATTGCCGATTATTTTGTGTTTTGTCAGGAAGCCAAAACGTGGGAGAGAGCACATTTCGGAATGCGGCTTACAGAATCCGCGGCGTAGTAATTTCGGGAAACGTTTCTAAACAGAGTAATTAACAAATGCAATTAACGACGCCTCATCCCCGTGTTTTTCTATTAGTTTACAAATCGCTGTCCTTGTTTCCGTTTATTATAAGATACATCAAGGAATTATATAGAGATGGATACGCACCTGAATGAGATTTTGTGAACGCTTGTCTAATCTCGCAAATTCTCGCAAAACTTTGTTTTCAATTATTTTAACTTTCATTCATCGCAGAAATACAAATCAAACTGTTATATTGCATAATGAAATTATTTTCAAAACGAGACCATACACAACAAATTGTGTTTTAGGTACAAGAACGCAATTACCTGTGCATTTTGAATGATTAACTTATCAAATAACTAATCAATGACGTGCTATTTTATAAAAATTTAGTCTGGAGATAAAAGTTTCTTTTTTTCTAAATAAGTTCTTGGATTAGCCAACATGTTTATACTTTCCGTGCAATATATATCTACATACACACAGTAGGAAAGCCGAGCGGGTCCGTAAGATTACGTCCACAAGTTCATGCATTCGTACACATTTTGTATGTTTTCAGCTCTTTCATAATTATCAAACATATTCCATTTTGCAGAAAATCCATGGTGCCGAACTTCTTTAAAAACGAGACGAAATAAAGCTCCTATCCAGTGTAAATCCGTAGGTAAAGAATGAATAGGTGAACTTCACAAATCAAACGTGTATCAAATTATTCATAAATCACAAAATACACTCTGTATGTTATAACCATGATCACTGATAAATAAAAAAATAAAAGGAAATTAAAAACTAATCACACAGCTACGTGAAATAAAAGTTTGTTATTACATGTACAATCAAGTCGCGTCATTAATTGAATGGTAAACTTTACACTTCAGGAGAGGGTGGGGTATGATAGTGAAGGAGTTTGGGTAAGTGAATATTGAAGACGACGAGTCTTCGTGAATATTGAAGCTTTGGAGAGAGCAATTTATTCTGTCCTTTAGGTCGCGGCGCATGAAGAACATGAAGAAATCAGTTGCATTATTGCTAGATTTAGAATTAAAAACTAAAATCGTACACTGCGTTCGTATTTCTTAGTTCCAAATGTATTTCCAATGCTCTGTTTACAGTTTAATTAACCATATACCTTTATCCAACTTATCCACGTAAACCAATGACAATAAAAATGTTCGCTAATATAAAGAAAAAGTATTATATCTCCATCCAAAGCTTCATAATTAGAACACACACACGGGGTCACGCGATCTGGGTGATTTTTAAATAGCCTTACCTTCAATTTCACTTTCACCAAGTCCGGCCTGAAATGGCACAAGTCAGAGTAATATTTAAATCTATCTAATTCAATCATGCACATAAACGTGTCTAGTTTACAGTATAAAATAACTTATTTTTTGTATTGGGCAAGCCAGTCTCACGATTCTCTCGTAAGCGCACTTTACCAACACGAAAACAAAAAATAAAATTCAGATGCATTATCATAGTACTGTATTGAATATGCTTTTTTTCTACAAACAATCACTAAATATCATCTACATAAAAATTGTGATGCATTAGAAAAGATTCGAGTTCAACTACCGTCTAGTCTATGTTCTATCGATGCAAAGATGCAAAGAAAATATAAAATAGTCTAATAGTTCTATATAAAATACATGTAAAATAGCATGTAGAAATTTCTATCCAAAGCTACAAAGCACTTTTTCTATTAACACAGTTCGCAAAATAGAAAAGAAAAAACACAACAAATAAATAAAGTTGTGAAACAAAAGTAAGAAAATAGAAGACTTACCATTTTAGAATAATAAGTTCGATGCTACCACGAATAAAGATTCCAACTGAAAGCTCTGAAAGACTCCGACAATTTCTTGGCTAAGCATCCTATTTAGCTGGTCTTATATTGGGCGATTCTACTCAGGTCACAGGGGGGATGCGCGTAACGACAGGCGCGCAGTATCCCGTCATGTGCATTATCTGATAACGCATTACACGCCACAAAACTGATTGTAGTTTCAGTGATAAGATTATATCATATATATTTATAAGTTTACATAGAATCGAATTAATACTTTTAAAAAGTACACAATTGTCATTTACCAATTTTACAATTAAACCTATTAACGAAAATGAGTTTAGCCGGAAGTGCGTTATGATTTTGCGCAAAGGTTTGCCTAGTAACGTAACTGAATAACTTTCAACTTCGTTTATTTGAAAATAAGTGTGAAGCTATTTGAATTAAAGTTGTTCTAAAAAAAACATTATAATGTTTATTCAAAATTTTCAACTTTTTATAAGATATAAACTCAAATTTTGTTGCAGGGTTATTGCGTGTCCATTATGCAAATATATGTTAATAAGTCTGTACAAATATGGAGGGCAAGTCGAGATTACAGAACAAACTGCGAAATACGTAATGCGGTATCCCTGCGTGTCTCCGCCGGTGCGCTGTGTCGCAGTGGTTTCTTAGTATGGGGTGTAAAGAGGGGGGCATGGGATGCAGATTAGGAAAGATCGTAACTGCACACGTTGTAGCAATGATAGAAATCTTGCTCTTTGTAAACTGCATTGGTAATTAATCAATCAATTAATGGTGCCGTTGGACCAGATGCAGGCTGGCATTACGTTTCTTTTGTTACTTACATCTGTCTTCATGTTTTGCCACGCGCCCACACGGACAGAGACATAATCGGAGACCGTATCAGATGTAATCAATTAGTTATGATAATTTATGCAAATGCAAAGTGTGTGTATATTGTTTGATGAACTGTGAATAATAATATAAAAAGATATATATATATGATAATAATAATGGTTATAGAAATAATAACAATATTTAAAATAATAATAAAATAATAATAATAAAATGAAAATAATAATACGAAGAAGAAGAAGAAGGAAAAGAAAAAAAAGAAGAAAAAGATAGAAAGAAGAAGAATGTGAAGAAGAATAAGAAGATTATAAGAAGAAGAAAAAGAAAGGAAGAAGTTTAAGCTTTATAAGAAGAAGAAAAAGAAAGGAAGAAGTTTAAGCTTTAAGAAGAATAAGAAAGAAGAAGAAAAAGATAATGATAAGAAAAATATGAAAAATAAGAAGAAGATGAAGAATAAAAGGACGAAATAAAAGAAGGAAGAAGAATAATGCGAAGAAGAAGATAATAATAATAATAATAATAATAATAATAATAATAATAATAATAATAATAATAATAATAATAATAATGGAAATAAAAACAATAATTATAATAATAATAGAATAATAGTAATACTACTAATAAAATGAAAATAATAATATAAAGAAGAAGGACAAGAAAAGGAAGAAGGAAAAGAAAAAAGAAGACGAAGCATGCGAAGAAGAATAGCAATAAGAAGATAATAATAATAAGAAAAAGAAGAAGAAGAAAATGAAGAAGGAAAAAATGAAAGAAGAAGAAACATGCGAAAAAGAATAACAACAAGAAGATAATAATAAGGAGAAGAAGAAGATAAAAAAAAAAAAAGGAAGAAAGAAAAGAAAGAAGAATGCGAAGAAAAGGAAGAATAAGAAGAAAATGAACAAAATTCAGCAATGCAATAAAACGTTAAAAGTAAGCAAGAATTCATAAATTGCAACGCTAATAACAAATGCAATAATTGATCATTAAAATCATGCTCACTCCCCACTCCCCTTCCCCCACCCCCTACACCCCGACGTACTAGAAGAGTCATGGAACGCCTCAACATATCATCCATCTGTACTACGTGGGCTGTGCAAAAAGCATGTTGTTTTTTTCTGTGTTAACTGGACGATAACTGTATCCACGGTGTGTTAACATAACGGTGTATGTGTGAACATACCATATCAAACAGCTCTGGGACCGGTTTCACTAAAAACGTCTCGAGTTGAGATTTTACTCAACGGAAACATCTCATTTTTTCTAAATGATAAACACATACACACCTTTTCAAGTATATTTGTGTTTATAATTCGTATACGACTACAGACAGTAAAATGTTCCGCAACATGACACTACAGATTCGTACTTTTAAAGGTACAAAATTTGCTCATTAAACAATATGTACAAATATAGGCATAATTGTTAATAAACTTGTAGTACTGCATTTGAAAAATTATAGTTAAGAAAAAGTTGAGATGGTCAATGAAACTGGGGTCTGGCCCTGTATTTCACAAATCATATCCACTTAAATATTTACTCAAGCTGAAATGTTGAAACTTCATTTCATTTCATTTGCATTAGAAAACTTATAATTTTTGTATTTTTAATGTTATAAAAATGTATATATATCAATATAATAACTGACAGCTAGGATATATGTACATCAATGTAATAACTGAAAGGTAGGATTTATGTATATCAATGTAATAACTGACAGCAAGGACTCATGTATGCAAATGTAATAACTGACAACAAGGCCTTAGGTATATCAATGTAATAACTGACAGCAAGGACATATGTACATCAATGTAATAACTGACAGCTAGGATTTATGTATATCGATGTAATAACTGACAGCAAGGACTTATGTACATCAATGTGATAACTGACAGCTAGGATTTATGTATATCAATGTAATAACTGACAGCAAGGACTTATGTACATCAATGTTATAACTGACAGCTAGGATTTATGTATATCAATGTAATTACTGACAGCAAGGACTTATGTACATCGATGTAATTACTGACAGCAAGGACTTATGTACATCAATATAATAACTGACAGCAAGGACTCATGTATATCAATGAAATAACTGACAGCTAGGACTTACATAATTTATGTCAATGTTATAACTGACAGCAATAACTTATGTATATCAATGTAATAACTGACAGCAAGGACTCATGTATATCAATGTTATAACTGACAGCTATGACTTATGTATGTCAATGTAATTACTGATAGCTATGACTTATGTATATCAATGTAATAACTGATAGCTAGGACTTACACATATCAATATAATAACTGACAGCTCGGACTTATGAATGTCAATGTAATTACTGATAGCTAGGACTTATGTATATCAATGTTATAACTGACAGCTAGGACTCATGTATATCAATATAATAACTAACAGCAATTTCTTATGTATATCAACGTTCAAAACTGACAGCAATGACTTATGCATATCAATGCAATAACTGATATTAAGAACTTACGTATATCAATGTAATAACTGATAGCAAGGACATATATGGAATAAAATTTAAATTTTAGTAGTAGTAGTAGTGACGAAATTACATCCACAAATATGGGACTCGAACTTACAAACATAGCATTGTTGAAAAGTCAGTGATTTTTTTTACGGTTGTGCTCTACACCAGTCGGCCACGCGGGGGACTTTGATTATCCGGGGCCCTTGTATCCCGCAGAGGCAAGTCAGCTATAATAGTTGTGTTTTTGTTTTGACTTCGATCAACAATCTGTTGACTGACAATACTGTCCAAATCTTTCTGCGTAACCGCCTGAATTTTACGTGCATATAACCAGCACCTGCCAGAGGTGTGCATAATATTCTGGTACGTAACTATTCCCCGGTAAGTTGTTGTAGTGTAATACTTTGTGCTGGATTGTTATACATTTGTTCTGTTATAGATTGTACTAAATATTCATCTAGATCGAAAATAAATACGATAGGCTTCAGTTTTTCTTTTGTGTGTGGGTGTGTGTGTGGGAAGTGGAGGGGTGGGGGGGGGGGTCTACTTAAACAATAATTTCCGTCTATCTTAAAGTAGACATATCTTTTATTCATTTTAAGTTTAATATGGACATGAATATGTTTGTGTGATACAAATATCATAATATAATTATCAACAGACATAATAACCAGTCACTGTTTTCTAAACATGGAGGGATTGGCACACTGGATTCTATTTTTTCGCAAAATCTTACTTTACATTGCGTTGCGTTGCGTTGCGTTGCAGTGCAGTGCAGGGCAGGGCAGGGCAGGGCAGGGCAGGGCAGGGCAGGGCAGATCAGGAAAGGACAGGACAGGACAAGTCTATGTTTGACCGTTTATGAGGGAGTGAGATGGGGACGGGGCAGAATTTTAATTATACTTTCCAGCTTCAAAGAGGCTCTCGTACTATTAACTGCTGGTGCACATTTTCGAAAACATCTATAATAATTGTATTTTGAGAAAGAACGCTGCAGACTAGGTAGCCTAATACTTAATGGCGTTTTATTACTACGTTCATTAAGGCACTTATTACTTTATATCTATACGTCTCTTAGTGTTATATCTGATTTATTTTCGTCTGCAAAACTGTTTATATAGTTTCGTCTGCAAAAAAAATAATTATGTTTATTCTGCCAAACTTTTTTATAATTTATTCGTCATTTATTGCAAGAAAGCTATATATTCGTATACACTATATACAATTTTCATAATTATTAATGGTTATAAACATGTGTTGCTATTTGAGCGTAACAGCCTTATCGGAGATTGAATCCCAGCAACAGCGGCCTCCCGTGCACAATGTCGGCCTTCCTATTCAAGCTTTTGAAACGGCACTGAGGAGATGAAAATGAGAAAGAGTTACAATTCGCAAAAAGTAAAGATAAATGAAATATTAGTTTTATTTGATACTTGTTGATTATTTATATTCATTGCCAGGTATGAACATTTATTCAGTGTATTATTATTATGATTTTTAAGTTTTATACCGTTTATTTCTATAAACAATACTATCGTTTTGAATAAGGAGTACTTGTAGGTAGTTCTGCTCGCCAGATATCCAGTAACGTTTGGCTGACATTCCAATGGCGTACCTGGGTACACGTGTATACTTACCGATGCATGTACTAGCATCTGTATGTGAGTATATACATGCACATCTGATTATAAATGAAGAACAGTAGAGGGAAAGATAATGTGTGTAGACAATTAACATATTGATCATATTAATATAGATGAGTGGCGGCTGGCAGTGTATTGATCTACACACCCACATCTGTATATACCGCTTACAGGCTGCTTATGTAAGTTTCTCTGTATAGTTTCAGGCCAAACAAACAGAAATGTTTGTATATTTGTCTTGACAATGTAATGTACCAAACGGAATAGAGCTTAGTTTTTACAACCTAGACAAATTACACATTGCATGTATTATTCTCGGGTAGGACTTGTGTAAATGTATGTGAATACATATAATTGATTTACTACACTACACATTACCGTAGCGGGGTATCGAATCCACAACCTGTATTCCAGGTTCCGAATAGAGCAGGACAGGGCATGGTAGGACAGGACAAGATAATGTAAATGCAAGTCAGCTAAAGGCAGGGAAATCCGGGCCCCAGTTAGTTCAGTCGGTAGCGCGTCTGATGTTGTATAGTGTTTAGGTATGACCCGGCCGGGGATTGAACCCACGACCTTTCGCATGCGAGGCGGACGCTCTACTACTAGACCACGCCGCGGTCTGTAGCGCGTCTGACTAAATCCAGTGGCCGTGAGTTCACATCCCCGCCCGGTCACAGATGATTGACATACGACACTGTGTCTTGTTGTCATGTGGATCTCACCGCTGATTAAAGTGGGAAAGTTATCAATTACTTGCGGAGATGGGTGTGCTTGAGTACTGGCAAACATTTCATGATCGTTAGGTTAACTGATTGCCTGTTAGCCCTCGATGACATAAACTGACGCTAAGTATTGAAACAAATAAACACGGCATGGCAAAGACAGAATCAGGTTTATATATATACTGAATCAAAAAAGAAACTTTCGCTAAGTTTGAATGTGAATATTTTGTGAACATTTAACTTAATTTGGCTGAAAACTTCTGTTTGTTGTATAATTATATCTTATCAATCTACTGAAATAGCTAAATTGGACATAAAGTATCAATTTTATTGTTTGATTTGAATTTAAATCAGGAAGGGATGGATTTCAAAATCGGGTTATCAGTAGCGTGTGTGGCCGCCGCGTGCGATGATGACTACGTGACACAAGCTTGTTTATGTCAGCCTGTGGGATATTATCATTTTTTTTTATCTCACAGGCTGACAAAAACAAGCTTGTGTCACGTAGTCATCATCGCACGCGGCGGCCACACACGCTACTGATTTAGAAATCCATCACTTCCTGTTTTAAATTCAAATCAAACAATAAAATTGATAATTTCATTCAAACTTAGCGAAAGTTTCTTTTTTGGTTCAGTATATATATAGTACAAGCTGTTAAACCAGTTACACGTGACAACAATGCAGCGAACCAATACCTTCATAAATTATTTTTTCCGTATCTACACGCGCTTTCTCAGACTATCGTTAAATCCTGACACAGCGAGGTGTAAATCAACGAACGTTATTAATACAGGTAGTTCTCCCTGAAGCATTGTTTATACATGTATCTCTCCCAAGGTTCCCACAGAGGTGCTGATTCTAGCCAATTTGGTTTTGTTTTTAGGCTTGGTATAAGAATCTCTCGACTTCATCCACGATTTATGTATATCGAAGCATGTTCTGTTCTGCATTTTAATACACCAATAGGACAAGAGAAGTGTATAATTAATTTTTTTTTTTTTTTTTTTTTTTTTGAATGGGGTTTAACGCCATTTTCAACACATTTCAGCTTATATATGGCATATCCAGTTTTACTGGTGGAGGAAGACCTCAGACTGAGTCAGACTGAGTAGAACCACCGTCCTTCCGCAAGTAACATAATTAATATCGAAACAGTCTATTAAAGTGTTATCATACCAGTAGCATAAGATATATTTTAATGGTGTTTAACGCCATTTTCAACAAATTTCACGTCATATATGGCATATCAAGTTACATCTCAGAATGAATCTGAGTAGGTTTTTTTCCGCAAGTAACTGGCAAACTTCTCACATAAAGTTTTTGAAGAGAGCGGAATTCGAACCTACGACCTTAGCGGCGAGATGTAAGTGATCTTAAGACAGCACGTTAAAGCACCTGGCCACGGAGAACGTAGCATGAATATTGATGTCAGTTGTAACACAAACACATAACGTTTGCAAAATTAGCATTAATTAGTTTAGTTTGATCATACTTTATTGTCATCTGATTTACAGCAATGGGACTGGGTCACAAGTTCGCAAAGCATTTTAGTTACGGCTCTCCCTCTAGAATACTACAAATAATTGGGTAAACATGACGTGGCATTTATTAGTACACCAATGCTTGAGTATCCTGTGTGTGACCAGTACAGAGTATATATGGATAAAATGTTTTGCTCAAGAACGTGATATAATATCCATATCTTGAGGGGGAAAACTTTCCTAGCCTGTGTCCGACACTCTACCGCCAGACCAGGCGTTCCAAATCTGATGAACTTGAAAATAAAACCGAAATAGAATTCGTTTATTAAAAAACAGATTATTGACGAAATTATTTCCTGGTGGACCGTCTCTAATTTAGCTAAGTTGACAAAGTGTAAACATCTCCCAGTATGGTTAATCAATTTGAAGTTCTCATTAAACAATGGTTAATTACCGACTAACTACCTGAATGACACGTTTCGGATTAAAACAAAACTTTAGAATAAACGTGCAAATAGCAGACGGCTATGTAAGATACATTAAAAAAACACCTTTCTTCGATCTGATTCGTGTATAATACAATCTGATCACCTCGGCCTTTATGCTACGCAATAGACGGAGGATACGGAGATACCCGATGTTTCACGATTGGGGTATAGTAATGATAGGTATGCATGTACCAACTATGGGTAATAGAAATGTGTAAGTTACGTCGATACACATATTATACATAATCACTTTTTATAGACCGACATGTATAAGATATACTTAACAATACACATTATACTTATTTATTCTTGTCTCATCATACAAACTATAATTATGGATCAGATATATACTGCTGTACAATAACATAGAACATAGTATATTAACATAAAATAACGTATGCCATTCTAAAAAGATTTATTAAAACAATGTAGAACTCATGAAACATTTCTTTCAGTCATATTATATATTTGTTTTATTTGTCGTAGTAAGTGCCAGATCACCGTTGGCAACCAGTTACTTTGGAGAAGAACGCTACAATAATTGTATTCTTTCGTTCTAATCCTTTACATTTTGTGTACTATACTTATTTATTTGATAACACAGTTAAAAAAAACACCAACACGTAAATAACGTTAGTTAAAATTTAATGCTGACGTTTCGGCTTATCACCTTGATCATGGAAATCACGTCTGCTTTTTTTTACTTATTTATATGAAAAAAAAACTGGCAATGAGATATGTATAAACCAACGAACAGTTGAGAGGAACCAAACAATATGTTCGTTTGGCCTTCTTCCAGCCGAGAATGGTATAGGTTCTCATGTGCCAATCACTCAATACTGTGTAATGTACGCACGTTAATAAGCTACACAAGCCGGTAATTATTGTACATGGATGTATATGCGAACATGTCAAACGTTCAGAACAACCGACACCGTTCAGATATTATTTCAACCCTCGATTTGCTGTCTGACCTGGGGTTACTTTGTGTTACATTATACAACAAATATATTTCGTCTGTGAGGAAACAGGCAGACAGACAGAAGCAGGCAGGCAGGCAGGCACGCAGGCACGCAGGCACGCACGCACGCACGCACGCACGCACGCACGCACGCACGCACGCACGCAATGCTGAATGATGCCCATCAGCCAAAAATAAAGCACTCTTTTGGTGATACAAATAGTCTTAAATATGGCATAATGTCCAGTTCAAGAATTTGTCCAAGAATGTATGGTTATTGTATAAGCTTGATGCGTGCACATAAAGTAAACATTAATAATTCAAGGACCATGAACAAATTAGAGTGTTTCTGCTTGTCAACACCAAAAGGCGCAACTCACTCTCCATGTAACATGAACATATTATATAAACACATTAATGTGTAGTATGAATCAGTAATGAACCAGAAATAAATTATATCCAGTACATTTGGTGTCGCCTCTCCATGTTTTGTTCAGTAGAGATAAACATTGCTAGTGTAAGATAGCACACAAATGCCAGTACAATTTTAATGTTTCAAGGGCCATAACTCATGCATAAATTATCTGATTTGGCGAGATAAACAGTTTGCCCCCGAGATATATCGGTTACCAGTATTTAACAACCGACTAGTGGATACCAAATGAGGACTATGCACAATCCAAAATATAACGGAAAACATAACGTTACTTGTCACCAGCAGGAAGATTCCAGGGTCACTCTACGTGTACAAAAGAAGAGGGCCAAGTTGGTTCGTAATCGAGGATCTTTTGCAAAGGAGACAATACCAAAGAATATTTTTTTGAAATGCAAGGTTGGTCAGTTGTATATTATATATTTGTATGACAACTGTGTACATTTGATGAATTTCAACTGAAAATTGAGAGAGAGAGAGAGAGAGAGAGAGAGAGAGAGAGAGAGAGAGAGAGAGAGAGAGAGAGAGGGAAGGAGAGAGAGAGGGAGAGAGGGAGGGAGGGAGGGAGGGAGGGAGGGAGGAGGGAGGAGAGAGAGAGAGAGAGAGAGGGGAGGGAGAAAGGGAGGGAGGGAGGGAGGGAGGGAGGAGGGAGGAGAGAGAGAGAGGGAAGGAGAGAGAGAGAGAGAGAGAGAGAGAGAGAGAGAGAGAGAGAGAGAGAGAGGGGGAGGGAGAGAGGGATTGAGGGAGGGATTGAGGAGGGAGGAGGAGAGAGAGAGAGAGAGAGAGAGAGAGAGAGAGAGAGAGAGAGAGAGAGAGAGAGAGCGTGCGTGCGTGCGAGAGAGATAGATAGATTGTATAGGCATATTAAAAAAGAAGACTGAGTAACATTCCTTGTTTTCTCCCTATGGCATGCATTCTCAGATCTGTTATTTCAGACAGCATTGTCACTATTTTAAACCTAATATATAATACTAATATATTTAAAGGCAACAAGTTCACATCCATCAATTGTTTTCAGTATTATAGAAATTTCCAATTAAAAATGCATATAAATATATTGTATTGTAACTTTATTTTAACCCATTTGTGGGAATTCTTATCTCTCTGTAGAGATCGAAAAATCATAGTCCTAGAACCACATACGTTTAGAGAGAAAAAAGCTGCCTATAAGATATAAGTCGCATATTTCAAAGAGAATCATGTTATTGCACTGAATATTTTATTATTCTAAGTATCAGTTATCTGACCTTAACGCCATTACAGCTTACAGCAGTTCCCTGCTTCTAGTTGTAAAGCAACACATATTTCATCACGATGTCAGGGATGTAAAGTTGTAAAGCAGACATCCGTTTTCTACTATTCTTTTTACCACTGACCTTGACATAGAACTGGTGACATCTAAAGCAATGTCAGGCCTCTTCACAAATAAGCAATTTAGCGTTCTTGAACCATATCTTCCAAACAAAGGGAACCGAATCAGTAGGATTTAGCTACTTTTGAAAACCCAGTTATTTCCCTTTCGTAATAAACGTTTATATTACTGCGTAAGGTTTATCCAAATGTCGGGATGTCAGTTTTACAGCCATTTCGATTTTTGTGAAAAGCTAACCAATAGATTTAACTCAAGATAAATAGCGCAGGTATGGCTTTGATAACGGCTGGAATCAAAGGGACGGACGGACGGAGAGACGGACAAATGGAGGCACAGGCCAATGCAAAGCGGCGACTGCATGCTTCAGCAAAAATTCGACCTTTGTTTGTGATGGGTGTAGGTAATAGACAGCCTGAATATTTTTTCACTTTGTCCCAATACACTTGCTCGACCATCATTGTATGAGGAATTGTCCTATCCAGGGATATCATGTCACTGTTCACCATGTTGAAGCCATACTCTTGTATTGTTATGTCAGCTAGTGATTTCGTTTCCATTTATGTAAACATAGCCTGCTCCTTCCTTAAGTAAGTAACAAACGTGTCAGAAGCAGACCGCATTTCCACAGACGTACACAAACAAACGTGTCAGAAGCAGACTGCATTTCCACAGACGTACACAAACAAACGTGTCAGAAGCAGACCGCATTACCACAGATTACACAAACAAACGTGTCAGAAGCAGACCGCGTTTCAACAGACGTTCACAAACAAAAGTGACAGAAGCAGACCGCATTTCCACAGACGCACACACACAAACGTGTCGGAAGCAGACCGCGTTTCAACAGACGTTCACAAACAAAAGTGTCAGAAGTGTATTGTGTATATTGTTTGTTGTGTATAGTGTTTGTTATGTAAATTGTTTGTTGTGCATATTGTTTGTTGTGTATCATGTTTGTTATGTACAGTATTTGATGTGTATATTGTTTGTTGTTCTTATTGATGGTTCTGTATAGTGTTTGTTGAGTATATTGTTTGTTGTGTTTATTATTTGTTAAGTATATTGCTTGTTGTGTATAGTGTTTGGTGTGTATGTTGTTTGTTGTGTATAATGTTGGTTCTGTATAGTGTTTGTTGTGCTTATTGTTTGTTATGTTTATTATTTGTTAAGTATATTGCTTGTTGTGTATAGTGTTTGGTGTGTATATCGTTTGTTGTGTATAGTGTTTGTGATGTAAATTGTTTGTTGTGTATAATGTTGGTTCTGTATAGTATTGGTTGAGTATATTGTTTGTTATGTTTATTGTTTGTTAAGTATATTGCTGGTTATGTTTATTGTTTGTTAAGTATATTGTTTGTTGTGTTTAGTGTTTGTCAAGTATATTGTCTGTTGTTTATAGTGTTTGTTGAGTAAAGTGTTTTTTTAGTATATTGTTTGTTGTGTATATTGTTTGTTACAATTAGGCATTTATTAGTTACAAAACGATTAGGCCCCGTTTTCACCCTAAAATATTTTATTAACTCGTACCAGTTGTTAATTTCTGTTACATCTCTCACCGTGTTTTTCTGTTGACGCAAAAGCGTTATCGATTTCCCTGACGTACGTGTTACACGATGATCAAATAAAAATGTTACAATTACAAAGAAAATAATATTATCTTTAATTTGGTATAAAATAATTTATACAATATGATTATTCAACAATATGAACAGTCTTTTATTCCCCGCATTACCCTGAAATCGGCATAAGCCTCAACTTCTGACGCGACGTCATAGTGTTTTTTATGTATATTTTTTGTTACATATATTGTTTATTGTGTATAGTGTTTGTTGTGTACAGTGTTTGTTATGTATATTGTCTGTCCATGTATACTGTTTGTTGTGTACAGTGTTTGTTATGTATATTTTTTGTTGTGTATATTGTTTGTTGTGTATATTGTTTGTTGTGTATAGTGTTTGTTGTGTATATTGTCTGTTACGTATAGTGTTTCTGGTGTATAATGTTTGTCCATGTGTATCTTATGTTATGGTTTATTGTTTGTTGTGTATAGTGTTTGTTGTGTATAGTGTTAGTGGTGTATAGTGTTTGTCCATGTATATTGTTTGTTATGTATATTGTTTTTTGTGTATATTGTTTGTTGTGTACAGTGTTTGTCCGTGTATATTGTGTGTTGTGTATAGTGTTTGTTATGTATATTTTTCATGTGTATATTGTTTGTTGTGTATAGTATTTGTTGTGTATAGTGTTTATCCATGTATATTGTTTGTTGTGGCAAATGTTTGTGGTGTATAGTGTTTGTCCATGTATATTGTTTGTTATGGTTTATTGTTTGTTGTGTATATTTTCTGTTGTGTATATTTTTTGTTGTGTATAGTGTTTGTTGTGTATAGAGGTATTTTGTTTGTGTATAGTGTTTGTTATGTATATTTTTTATGTATATTGTTTGTTATGTTTATTATTTGTTGTTTATATTGTTTGTTGTGTATATTGTTTGTCAATATATTATTTGTTGTGTATAGTGTTTGTTGTGTATATTGTTTGATGTGTTTATTGTTTGTTGTGTATAATTTTTGTTGTGTATAGTTTTTGGTATGTATATTGTTTGTTGTGTATAGTGTTTGTTGTGCATAGTGTTTGTTGTGTATTTTGTTTGTTGTGTATAATGTTTGTTGTGTATATTGTTTGTTGTGTATATTTCTCGAACTTTCAGCCCTCTGTATTTATTATCAGGAACGAGATTTAAAAAGAAGACACCATTGTTGGTCCGAAACTGACAACTTTACAATGAAACGTCCAAAAGTATTGTTAAAATAAATATTTTTTTCTAATTATATATTACCTCCCTTTAAAAAAATTTACAACCCTAAAAATGAAAAGAGTTGAAGAAATAAAGAAATTTTATTTTCTTTCTGTTAAATAATAAAATCAATATTGAAATAAGACACAAAACAAGGGCGTATTAAAAGATGCAAACGTGTATATGATAAAATTGTTACCAGTAATAATGTGAAAAATATGTTCTTTCCAAACATTATTGATGAAGCACGGAATATTTAGTCTCAGGGTTGGTCATATACTCAGTGAAAACATAAATCTCCCTGTTTTATAATTGCTGTAGCTCTGTCTATGTTTGTGTTACATGTCCAATGTACATGTAGTTTTTACGCTGGCGATGTTGAGAATACGATCATGTTGAGTTTACCTCATACACACTGTGTAGCGCTAGTGCCCAGAACATTCATTTCCACTCTTTCGACGCGCACGCTATACATGCGGTCGACATGGGTTTTTTCAATCCACGTCATACGAATCATGCAATAGAAGTCAATTTGAAATTATTTTTTTTTTTTAGTTTTTCATGCCACGGATTTCTGAAAACGGACGCAATTGAGATGATAATGGGTAGAGTGACTGCCATAGCGGTTGCATGTCAGTTCGGATAATGTCGCAAAACGATTGAGCGACTTGAGGAACAGAACATATATTTTATTTGACTTATACGTAGTACATCGTCATTTCTATACACATGTTAACAAATATATTTAGATCATGTCACACACGCACGAGCTACAGTTGAAAAATTAGTGTTTCTGATTTGGGAATGGTCCGGAGAAGATACCTGAGTTGTGCAATGAAACCCAAGTATTTGCAAACGGGTGGCATTTGGGCCGGGAACAAGAGCGGCTTTTTTCAACAAACTGCGCCCTAGTCGCTGTCCAGCGTTTGTACTGAGACACAGACGAGCTTCAGACGACTTGATGATGGCCTTCTAGACGAACTAGTAATAAAAACTTGGTGTTAACTGATTTAATAATTGAAAGACAAACGAAATTTAAAAAAAAATCCCCATTCTGCTTATTTGAATATAGAAATAAGAATAAACCCTGGCCGTATATCACGTCACATTCAGCGTATATGTTAAATATTGTTACACGGATTTCTTTTTTTTTAATGTGTGTCTCCAATACGTTTCTTAGTGCTGCTCTGTCCTGATTTCCCTGTCCTGTACTGGTTTCTTTAGTATGTGATGTTCTTTCGTCATTATATTATATGTATTCGTCATGATATTATAATATGCTTTCGTCATCAATATAATATACTTTCGCCATCATAGTATATGATTTCGTCACCATAGTATATGCTTTCGTCATCATATTTTTAAGTCTCACTACACATTTATGCCCCTTTCCCCCCACGATTCCTTGATTCTTACGCTTAAAAAAAGGCCTATGTAATTTGGTTATGGAAATATATCAAAATGGTTCATAGTGGTTGTGATTTCTTGTTGCAGATGAGTAGAACAAACGTTGGCATAGCATATACTGCAAAAACACATCACTGGTGTTAAAAAGGTGACTTTTATAGAATTCAACATATAACAAAAATCTCAGGGTGTCAATACACCCTTTTTTAAAGAACAACAACCTGTTGAACCTAAAAGTTATTGTGCATTTTTAGGTGTTATATATTCCTAATATGAAAAAAATACTTATATGTGGAATTCTTTTTTACCATTGAAACCCTATTTTATATAGAACAAAAAATAAATAAATTCAGCTGTGTAGTGAGACCTTAAATGCTGTCTCATCATATTATATGCATTTGTCATTATATTATTTATCATCTTTATTTTGTTATGTGAAACGTTTATTATACGATTTGCGTTCTTTATTTATATATAAGTATGTACATTATTTATTACGTTATGTGGATTTTTTTATTATGTGATGTGCACTCTTTATTTTATTATAAGGAACTATTTTTTAATCTGTGTATTCCTTAAAATATCTTAGAAATTGAACTTTATTGAAATACATGATACCTCCTAGAGATTGAACTTTCTTTGAAAAGCGTAATTCAATTTGGAAACTGAACTGTTTTTCGCATATATACACATTGACATTTACATAATATTGGAGATGGAACTGTCTTTGAAGTACGTAATTCAACTTTTTTAAACAATATATTAAATCATCACCATCTTCTTCTTCTTCTTCTTTATCTTCTTCTTCTTCTTAATACTGTGCAGGGCTCCTCTGGGGCATAATTGCACATTGTGAAATATATGTATATGTGAGAGAGGGTCTAGTAAGCAGTTGGTTTAAAGGCCATCTGGCAGTCATCTACCCATTGCTGAAGGTGGTCTAGGTATGCCTGCAATTTCTTGGGGTCTTAGTCAGTGTTAATCATGCTGTACAGCATGCTGTCATCAGCAAAAAGGCTGACCTTGGAATTAACTTGATGCAAGTCACTATTTGTAATTCAGAGGCTGGGGTTTAATACATTCAAAAACACATATCTGTGAAACAATTCTTCTTTAATAACAAACTTTACTATTCAGAGGATACCTGAGAAGTGATTCAAAACAACCAATACATACAAACATCCCAGAGAATCATAGAATAACATAGTCATCCCATTTAAACTATTAAATACTAAATAAAAACAAATCTAATTGGCAGTTGGCAGTGATAAATGACCTGTACCTTAACTCTCGTACTTGACCTATACCATAATAAGTCATTTATATCAACCAAGAATAGCAGTAGACCCATGACTGTACCTTGAGGAACGCCGGATATGGCTGATGAGGAAGATTGGCCTTCAAGGACGACCTTTTGTGATCTGTCAGCGAGGAAGCTCCTGAACCTCTCCAAGGTATTGTCTCAAATCAAATTAAATCAAATCAATTTTATTTAACGTCAGCATGATATATAACAATAAAACATAAGCTACATATAAAGCTTTTGAACCGACAATACATAATCTAGGATACATTTAGAATAATAACATTTGACATAACATCAAGTTGACAATTAAAACATACAAATAGTTTAGCATAAACATTAAGTCTTGTCACATCTGATATAATAAGAAGAAGATATATGTTTAATAAAAAAATGAGTAAATTTTACTTGAAAGGAATTAAAAATTTAAATGAGCAAGGTAGTTATGACTATGACTAGCAAAATATTTGGAAACACAGTTTAAAAAAAGTATTTAATTTTATTTAATTGTTAACAGTAATGTTTTAAAAGTTAAAAACTGAGAGTGATGTCAACCTTGTTCGTAGACCTTAAAGAGTATAAAAGGAATAAAAAAATGAATTGGAACAATAACACTTATTGTTTATACTTAAGCAATGTGCACAAAACAATATATGTATCACCTCAAATCAGATTTGCTGTGACCTGATTATAACACTCTCTCAGACGCAATACACTTATGAGAAAGGTAGACAATAAGACACAAGATTATTAGCATATTACAAAACACAATTTTGATTAAAAGACACCAAGCTCGTGTTTATGTAATTCCTTGAAGACACCATATAAATATACAGTAGTGAAAAAAAAAATAAACATAAAAGCACAGAAGCATAATTTAAGCATATAAAGATTAAAGCACGTTTCTCCGACACCATAATGATGAAGTTTGGCAACAATGCGTTCATGAACTTGACCACCTTTTCAAATCCACCAATATACCTTTGTTTATGTATACCTATTTTGTCAAAGGGGCCTTTGTTCTACAGTCATAAGATCACATTTGAAAATTTGATAAACTGATCGCTGCTATCTCGAATGATACCGATATGTTCACTGCCACTGACTGATTGTAATGATAACCCTAATTCGCACGGTGCACTAACAATAAAAAGCGCCTGTCGACATCGACTTCCTATTTATCAAAATGACAATTTACAATTTATATATTTTTAACAGGAATGGAACTTGCCTCACATATGCAGAGTGGAATAGAAGAAACCAATCTGGCATGTCGAAAGATGAGGTATATGAATCGCATTTATAGGGCTAATAGTTTCCCTTATATTTAGGAATAGTAATATTTTTATGCCCCACAACACCCCATTCGGGGATGTGATACAGAGAATGTGCCAATAGCGAATCACTGGTGAAACAATCGTTGCATGCACTTATCTAACCGCATAAACTATTTTAGAAAATATAATAACTGAAAGAAAGATATTCCCTCTGAACACAGCAGCCAACTTTTCCTTGAACTAGTTCACCGTTACATGGGTATGAACAATTTACAAGAGGCTGTGGAAGCACCAATAACGGATCAACTACGCCATTATCGGATCGCATAATATAAGCGCTTACTCCGTCCTCAGGGAATGTCTCAAATCATCACATTGACTTGTCCACGGGCACTGACAGACAGTTACAACTCCTATGAGGTTGTGCTGTTCTTAAAAAATGTTTGCCATGCTCCTATAAACTCACTCACAATTACAGCTACCCAAACGTTTTATTGACTTTCATGATTTCTGTCCATTTTTGTTTAAAAAATCAAAATTTGGCTAATGAAAAAAAATAACTAGCTTCTTTCATGCATGAAAAATACTGAATCGGAGCACAACAAACAAACATGTTTTTAGAATGAGCTGAGCGAGGTAAACAGAAATTTAAGAGAGCAACTTGAGTCTTGCTCAGAGGATCGAACCTACGACTGTCCGATCATGAGTCCGGTGCTCTACCACTGGACCCCGCACTCCACTTAAAGCCCGTTTCATCGGTATACCAGATTGTGTTTGGTTTATCAAGTAAACCGTTTGCTCTAAATGTGTTGTACCAACTATCTGTCACCTCTTTTGTGACCTGTGATCTTCTCAAATCCAATTGGGTCTCTGATCGCGTTGATATGATACGAGCGTTTCTAATTTTAAAAGCTTCATACCAGCTATGCACAGGCCTACCATCTCTTAAGGTTGTATATCAGTTTTTCTTTCTTTACAATGTCTTTTTACTAAATCTAAAAACTCTCAAACATACTTATACCCCGCATCGCCATTTCACTGAGCCACATTAGCATTGGCTCCTCTTCTTTCTCTGTAAATATGCCGATAATGGTTAACGGGCCTTTCATTTTGTACAAATAAACTCACTTGACTATCTATGGTAAAGAAGGCCATAGGAATGTCATTAAAGAGTCAACATTATTTTAAGTCTGATAGCTTTCAACGTTATTGAAACAATATATGTTTGTCACCTCAACGAAAACGCTACTGCAGTACATCAAATCCCATCCAATTTTCATCACTTGTAAACGAAAAGACAGACGTATGGACGGAGAGTCAGGCATATTGTTATAACATTCAAAGACTGCTCACCAAAATATGAAAATCAAAATAACCCAAAATTTCAATTTTATACCGCCATTTAATTGATAATATGGTTTTTGAAATGGTCCCTAAAAATGTCACTCATCCAAAATGTGATCCGCTAATGGTACTGAGACGGGCCTGTATCAATCCCTTGGTAATCTCGTGTCAAGATTTTAAATAAACAAAATCAAGTGATATGGCATTTGTTGTTGTAGTGACATCAAATAAAACTAAAAAAAGTATGTACATAACTCGTTTCGTTATGGAGATATGCAGCAAACAAATCTACTTTCGGTTTAATACGAGGCAAGATCTCCCATGTCAACGGCATGGGTGACAAAGCGTTTCCGCGATCATTATCATATTGTATGGATGTTTATATTCTCATTTTGTTTATCTGAAGTTTGAAAGGTAATGTGAATGACAGTTATATTTTTAATTTGATTATTATTGTAGTTTTGACGAAAATTTACAAGTAAACATTTTTTTATCTGTTATTGGTACTGATCCGCTATTGGCACATTCACTGTATTATCCTGAGCCACAGGCAATGGTCACCATCTGTGTTTAGTATATATGGTCATATAGCATCTTTATTGTAGTAAAGGTATGCAATGATATATATGTAATGTCAATAGGCGAGTGATAAAATGGTCTAATCTAATTCATCTCGTCAAACTTATTTACATGTTTATGATGGTGTTACCAGTTTTTGATCACTTACAATCGCTGTTAAATATTTCAATGCAAAATGGAGGTTGATACTAAATGTTTGTATTATCACACAGTATATAATGTTTTTAAAAATAAATATAAAATAGTAGTTTTATAACAAAAACGTAACATATTGCCTGCACAGTTCACGCTAGATCATGGTAACCCCAATATACTTCCAACAAAATGATAGCACCTGATTTCGCTCACATGATAGGATGAAGTAATGTGTCAAACTAAAATGACATGTGGCTGCACAAGAGCAAATGTATGAAAGCAGATAAAACTGCACTTATTTTTCACATGAATAAATATTTCTCAATGGGTTTATTTCATAACAATATCAATTCACTGAACAGCATGAGGCTTTTTATTTTTTCTAATTTTATTTATTTAAAAAAATATCATAGTAACCAAATACAAACACTAGTTCTAAAAAAAAATACATTTTTTTATTTTATACTAAAAGTTATTAATGCAACTTTATATATCTACTTCTTCTTATCAACTTCTTATAAAAACCTTACCAACAGTTAGTGTTAACATATTTTTATTCTACATTTAACATGTGGTCCTGTGCTACTTTCGAACTCATTTTTTAAAAAAAATCTATATGAAGATCACTCATCTGGAACCTCTATAATTTCTGACATGCCCAAGTGAAATATTTTTATAACTTTGGCCTTGACCTGTATTGCATCACTTTTCAACAGACTTATTTGAAATTGCTATTAGTATAAAACAAATTTAGTGTTTGTTGACATTTTATGTAAACTGAAAAATGGACATAGTGAAAAACACATTTTTTCAGGTCTGTATCATAAAATGATTTTTTTTACTTGTATAGGAAGCATTACATTTTATGTTTTTCATTGCATTCAATGACCATGTGGATACTATTTGTAAATATTGCCAATTGTGCAGGAAGTTGAAATATGCATACGCGAAGCCGATATTCATAATCCACGGAAGTGATTGAATTTGAATTTTGATCATGATCCAAGAAAGGTTACGGCACCAAACACCATATTATTCTTCTAACAAATACATTTTACTATCAAGTGCAAAACTTGAAAGTCAAAGAAAAATAGTGCTCTTCTTTCATATCGTTTAAAACTGTGTTTTTCTCCTCAGAAATTTTTTGAGGCTTCAAGATATTTTCCCACATATTCTGCTACATGTATTTGTGTTTTAACACTTTTTATTGTCTTTTTCAGGAGTACAAATTGATGTATGGCATGCTGTTTTCCATCAAGTCATTTGTAAACAGAATAAGTCCAAATGATGTGTATCCTTGAATTTGATTGGAATGTTTTAATTAAAATTCTCACACCTGAAAGGGTGTAAACTATTATATTTCATACTGATCATAATTCCCTAAAAAGTTTTGCCAAAATTGTTTGAAAAGTTTGAGAGGAGTAAAACTGACAAGAAAGTGTGTGTACATAGATTGGCCATTAAACATTTTATGCTTAAATGAAGGGTTTGCATATTTAGGTTAAAATGGGGTTATTTGGTTTTTGTTACAGAAAATTGTGAACTTTTGAATAATGATTTTTTTCAGCTTCCATGATTAAAATGACAAATCTTTACATATATGATGTAAGTGATGTGCACAGCTCTTAATTCAATGTACATTTGTATATAACAAAACTGGACACTTCATATGCACCCGCCATTTGAAGAATGGTGAAGGGGCATTAAATATAACCTCTGTCCATCCGTCCGGTAAAAAAATAATTTCAGATCAATAAGTTCAAAAGGTGTCTTTGTATTTAGTTAATATTTCGTGTGTACCTGTATAATTATAAAACACAGGTAAAGGTTGACATGTGTCATTGGTGGTCATATGTTACAAGAGTTATGGTTCCTTTTTGATTTAATTTCGTTAAAAAAATTGGTTTCAGATCAAAAGAGGAAGCATTCGTGTTGAGACACATTTCTAGTTATTTATGCATTTTAGGTTTTCCAAAACAAGCCCTACTGGGTCTTTTGATGTAAGTTTAATCATACTAACTATTTCACCACATTGGATTTATGTTTATGTTTATTACTGTATATAACGTTTCAACCTAACATATGCGTCAGTAAAGATGGGTTTATGAACTTCAAGACGAGTAAATACAAGCTCCACTTCTACGAAACAGCTAGCGGTCTCAAGTTTGTTTTGAATACAGACCTTTCTGTTGGAAATGTACGAGATGTCCTTCATGATATGTATAAAAATGTAAGTATGAATTTGCCAAAATTTTACACTGATGTCTGTGATGTTTATTTTATAATAAATAAGGGAGACAAGTCCCCAATCCTACGCACAGTGTTTATTTAAAAATTCAACATCTCAAATGTGTTGCATTTACTTTTGTTTCACAGAAACTATATGATAAACAACGGTCAGTAATAGCAATACATTTGAAACTATTTCTCAGTCCAATTATTGAGAATTAAAACATAGGTCAGAGGTAGGGATAGTGGTTACATTGTTAGTTTTAGATCATCTGAGGGAACCAAAACATACAGTATTTATAGCTAGCCTGAGTTGTCCTCTTTGTCTTCCATCATTCTTGTCATTTTCTTGAAAGGATTTCTCAGAAACCATAGGTTGGATTTGTTCAGTATTCAAAGATCCTTATTTAGTGAAGAAGATTTAGATTTGTTCAAATGATTAAGCTCCATAATCTCAAGGGGCTAAAATTGGCAAGCCTTTAGTTTGGGCAAAAAAGGATTGGGTTGAGACAAGGTGGACAAAAGTACCAAACTTTCTTGGATTTTAGGTGCCATGTATAGGACCATTTAATTAAAGAAACTAATTACACATTCTTGTTTGTAAAAAATGAATTTATTTAAATGAGGACATGCAACAAAAACATGTAGACATTAAAGAAAAAATGGATAAAATGCAAACAATTGAGTTCGGTAGTTCTATAAATAACTATTGATTTGTGTCTGATATTTGTCCAACAATAATTTCTATTATCTGTGTGGTCTAAGACACTGATTCTCATGACCACTAATCTCTCACTGCTGTGATTTTGAGCCCAGCCCAGAACTTCATGTAAGAAAGTTTGCCAGTTACTTGCAGCAGGAAGATGGTTCTCCTCAAACTTCCTTCACCAATAAAACAGGATATGCCATATATAGCATGGGTTGAAAAATGGTGTTAAACCCCATACCAAATATTACAAAAATACTCATCTTCTTTCTTGCTGCTTTTGCTGTTTTCACGGCTTCAATTATCCACTTCCACATTTGGGCTGGTAACAAAAGCAGAGTTTCCCACCTTGTACAAATACAGTGCATCAAAGTTTTATTGTCATAATGTTATGTGCAATTCAATAGCAGACATTTTTGATTCTGTTAGTGTTCCAGGTTGACCACTGGAGTCATCATCTGTTACCCTTGGACCCATCAATACAATTCATTCACTTGCTAATCATGTCTTTTGACAGATATATGCTCAATTATAGTTTCTGTAAATCTAGATACATTTCCTTAAAGCATTTACCGAGTTAAAAGAGTATGACTATCTGTTGCTCAGAACAAAAATTTGCCGTTCTTTTTACAAACTCATTATGTTTTGTCAAAATCACATGACTTGAATGTGGACATAAGACCATTGTTGAAGTCACACATTTAGTTTTGTCTAGTGTACATGTATGCTTTTTCTTCGAAAATTGACAAATATTTTTTTGAGTTATTGAGTTAGTTTCATTAACTTTCCTACCGCCCTCATAGTCATGTATGGAGTGATTTATATGCTATAAATCATATTATTTTGAAGTGTATGTTTGTATTTGCAGATTTATGTAGAATACGTTGTGAAGAATCCCATCTGTGATTTAGGTCAGCCTATAGAAAGTGAGCTCTTTAAAACAAAGCTGGATGAATATGTGAAAGGACTAAGTATATACGGTTCCAGGACGTCGTAGTGAACCAGGTCTACATGAATATATCAAACGACTGAGTTTGTATAGTGCCAGAGTGCCGAAGTGAATGGTTTCTCCAACTAAAGTGTGTAAACTACTGGATTTTAATAATAGAAAGAAGTAGATACTTCGGGACCAATTATCATAAAATTAACGTGCGAGTGTAGGGGATGCTCATTGTATATAATTTTTTATATATACAGAAAAGAGAGATAAAATGTATTCTGAAGATGTTAAGTGCAATAGTAATAGTAACATTATTAAATACTGTTTAATGGAAGTCAATTTGTGATAAAGTGATTTTTTTATATTAAAAGTACACGATTGTATTATTATTATGATTTATGTCATTAACAGTTAAGTGACTTTTAGACCATGCTTAAATGATATGAGTTTGCCATGTCTCTACCTACCTACTTAAATTGCAGCTGCCCACACTTTTTTAGTGACGTTGAAAGCATTGTTTTTTTTCATTTCTTGTCTTTTTTTTTCAAATGACAATAAAATCAAAATCAGTAAAAAAGAAATAACTACCTGTCTATCCACAAAAAATACAGATTGTAGCACAGCAAACACATATTTTTAAGGATAGCCTTACTAGACTAGAAATTAGATATGTCCCTGTGACTAACATTCATATGACCCTCACAGTGACCTTGATCTGGTTGGATTTGTATACGTACATGACACCATCTTTATGTGTTAAAACACTTTTAAAGGGTAACCATAAATATGTCTCTGGGACTATTGTGACTAGCATTAATACGACATATGACCCACTTTGACCTTGATACTTTTGGAGTTGTACACAACACCATCTTCATATGTTAAATTTGTCCCTGGGACTAACATGACTAGCATTCATTTGACTTATGACCCACAAAGCAATCATGACCTTGTTACAGGTCTTCATGTGGTAAAACGTTTATGCCAAATATTTGAAAATTGGATCATCTACTGCATATTAACAGGAAAGTGTCCCTTGACAGATGAATATACCTTCAGTTCACTTGACAGATGAATATACCAGCAGTTCACTTGACAGATGAATATACCTTCAGTTCTCTTGACTGATGAATACACCTTCCGGTCACTTGGCATATGAATATACCTTTAGGCACTTGACTTATGAATATACCGTTAGTTCACTTGACAGACAAATACACCTTAAGTTCACTTGGCAGATGAATATACCTTCAGGTCACTTGACAGGTAAATACATGTTCAGTTCACTTGACAGATGAATATACCTTCAAGTCACTTGACAGATGAATATACCTTCAGGACGGTCCGACCGATAATCATGTTACCCACAAGCATTAAAAATATTTTGTTTGTTTGAATATTTAGTGGCCCCTAACCACTCTTTACTGGGAACCTGAAAGGTTTCCCAGTACTGAGGCACACCCATTTCCACAAGTAACTGGTAATTTTCTTACTTGAATCCACAGTGCGAGACAAATGACAATAAAAAATAATATTGTATAGCAATCATCACAGAAACAGTGACTGGGCAGGGATTCAAACTCATGACACCTTAATTGATAGTAACCGACATGGCAAGCATAGAAAAAAGAGAATCAGTTCAATACAAGCCAATGAAAGGGAGATTTTATAGGAGGTAACATGCTGAAAAGACAGTCTATTTTTTCTGTTTCTTGGAAACTGTTAATGAATGTCAACTTTATTAATTTTTTAGCTCGCCTTGAGCAAAGCTCAAGTTGAGTTAATGTGATTGCCATGTGTACGTCTCTAACTTTTGCTTCAAATGATTTCTTATCTTAAACCACTTGACAGATTTATACCACATTTGGTGTGAAGCATTGTTACATGAAGTTCTCCCAAGTTTGTTCAAATCACGACCCTGGGGTAAAATTTGAACCCGCCTTAGGATCTCATCAGTTTTTTTTTCTTCAAAATTTCAGAAATCTTCTCTGAAAGTGCAAGACCTGGAGCTCTGATATTTTGTATGTAGTATTAACTAATCAGTTTCTCTCAGATTTGTTCAAGCCATAACCCGAGGTCCATAAGGAACGAGCAAGGGCCCAAAAAGGGATGAAATTGTGAATTTTCAAAAATATTCTTCTCAAGAACTGAGGTGTCAAATTCATTCATATTTGGCATAAATGATCCCTATGAGCAGGAGTATCTCGTTTTGTTCGAATGAAGGGGTTACAGTTTGTTGGGGCCTAGTAAGGGGACTTTAATTTTTACATAGGAATACTATGGGAAAACAGGAAATTATGTTTTTCTCATTTATTTTAGGTATTATTTCAAACATCTTGATGTCTGGGACATTGTTTAGTCATTACAGTTGAGACTGGGTGATTAATGGGTATATAATACACGCAAGGGTCCATAGGAGCCTAAGAAAGAATAAAATTGAGAATTTCTTAAAAAAAATTCTCAAGAACAAATCAGCCCTTGTTCATATTAGGTAAGGTCCCCAGGAGTTGGGGTTTCAAAATTTCAAATAAAGGAGCTATTGTTCATTGGGGCCTAGTAAGGGAATTTTAAATTTTTACGTAGGAATACTACATGCAAACACGTATAATTCTCAAAGTTGGAAAAGAAGTAAAATCAGATTAGCGACTGTGGCCTTGTTAAGGTAAACTGTTTGAAGCTAAATAGGACCAATGTAGTCAACTCCATATCAGATGTGAGAAGTGCTATAATTGCCCTTGGGGAAATTATTATATGTTTTGCACATTAACTTAACCCTTTACATCATTTTGATGCCCTTGGACACCTCCAATATAGACGCCTTTGGACACCTAATATAGAAGGCTTTTGAATTATTGTGTGAATTATGTTTACATTAACTGACAGTGCAGGAAGTGTTCAGATTGCTCGTTACGAGCCATCTGAACTCTTCCTGCACTGTTTTCGAACACCTTCTGTGATTAGTGTGGGAAAACGCGTATCTATGGAGTAAAGGGTTGAGCATTTTGAACGTTTGCAACATCCACAGAGCCTGTATCTGGGTCAATTTGGTCAGTTCAGGAATTTGTCCATAATTCCATGATAATAAACACCATCAACAAGTTTGGTTTAGATTGGATGTGATCTGAAAACTGGTGTTAACAAGGTAGTCAGTATTGTTCAGTCACATCAACCAAGGGCAATAACTGTTGTTTCTAATATAGATCTAGTCATCTGAGCTTTAATACTTGTAAACATGTTGACCAAGTTTAGCTGGGATTGGACAAATACTGCTACATTGTTAATACACCAGATGTCAGATTTTTTTTAAACAATTAAGGACCAAAATATAATCATTCTGCCAGGAACATTTATGCCCAGTATTTTTTAAATTGGATTGTTTGCTGCATATTTGCCACTGATGAAGCTGGGCCAAGTCAGGTTAGTTGGTAGCGCATCTGATCCATCATTAATCAAGAGTTTGAATCCCTTCCCACAACAGTATCCGTAATAATTGATATATGACATTACGTTTCATTGTCATTCATCTCTCGTGGAAAAATTATCAGTTTCTTGCGGAGATGGGTGTGCCAGAGTAAATGTTAATCTTCCATGATCCCAGTGAGGTGTGGTTAAGTTTAATGATCATCTGTTAGCCCTCGATGACATAAAAATGATGCTAAAACTCATATTCAAACAAAATATTCAATCTGATCTGGCAGGTTTAAAAATTCATCAAAGCCATAAATATTCCAAGTGTTTACACTTGGCAGAGTTTGCATTTGTCAAACAATCAGAAGCCATAACTATTCATTCTGGTCCAATCTGGCTTGTTCAAGAACTTGTCTGAATTTTCATGGTCAATAACATACTGATAATGTCCTTGGGATTCAATGAAAACTGAAAGTGCTGACATGGACAATATTTTTCGATAAATCAAAGGCCATAACTCTCAGTTTTGGTTAAATAGAGTCAATTTAAAAACTCTTCCAAGCTTTTATCATTATTAACATAAGAGTCCGGTTTTTGACTGGCTGGGATAAAAAGACAAAAATTGGTTATTCTGAAATCTACAACTCTTGTTGTTTCTGATCCGATCTGGCCAGTACAATAACTCCATGGACATGAACATTTTGACCAAGTTTAAATCAGGATCAGATGAAAACTGAAGAAAGATGTACATACCTAATGATGAGTGGCAAATAAAGTCATTTAGATGGGATTTCATGCCAATTTCAGCACGGGTTATATACTGGTATTGCATATTCAGTTTTATTATTGATGGAAAATTTCAGAAGAACCATCAATCTTCCCCAAAGAACAGTTACTGGATTTTTAATTGAGCTTGGCTTGAATCCACAACCTCAGCAGTTAGAGGCAAATCAACTTTAAATGACAGTATTTTTGGCAACTCGTTCATGATTTTGGATTGACCAGTAGCATGTGAGAATAGACAAGTCTCCTTATTAAACAAAATAACTTCTTGTCTTGTACATGAAAACAAATACAGTTAAGCCTGTGTAAGCTGCCATTTGTCTTAAGCAGGCACATTTGCTATTTCTCATTTCTATGCTTTCAGAGCAAATTAACCTGTATTAAACAACCTATCTTAAAGGGCCACTTTTGCTCAATCCCATGACTGGCTGTTTAAGACAGGTTTGACTGTATGAATATGATTAATATTTAAACTAATTTCCAGCTCTGCTAGTCCACCTGCTAGCTTCCGTTGTTAACTTTTGGTCTACTCTAGTTGCTAAACCAGATATTTTCAGGTCATCAGAACAAAGGTAAGCTATTCTGATTGTCCTCTGTAGGTCCTCAGGGGTGTAGCTTAGCAGAAAACAATGTGTAGGCACAGATGGAGTATCTCTAGGAGCATGTTCTTCCCATTTAGTTTTCAGCTTGACTGTCATATAGAGGTTTTGGTGTACATTTCTTATGTGTTTTGGGGGAGGGGGGGGGGGGGGGCTGATTATCCTTAATATTAACCTTAAATTCGCTGTTTTATAACTAAATAAATTGAAAAAATGTTAAATATCTTGATCACATTCAATGATTTTTTGTTGCAAGTTATTGTTTACACCGCTAGGGGTCCTATTTTCACTACATTTGTATTTTTTTGATTTCTCATAAAACAGTGTAGGCATGTGCCTGCATGAAGCTACACTCCTGATCATCCATGTGTCGACTTTTAACTGTGCGCAGCACAAAGTCAAGTGGGATTATTTCATTTTAGTTTGTTTACGTGTTTAGGCATGCTCATAATATGTAAACACTACCCATACATCAAGGACGCTTCACACGTCTCCTTCACTATTACATGGGTGCAGGAGCATTTCTCCTGGAGAGAGAGTAAAATATGGGGGGGGGAGGGGTGGGGGGCAAAGAATATGCTGCCCCCCACTGCTCCTGTGCCTATGTATTAATAGTCTCAAAGGGCCATAATTCTGCCTATAATCAAAATGGGACCACACACACAAAAACAACGGGCAGAAGAGTGACGACAGCCACTGAGTGATCAGAAAAGCTCACTTGTAAGGCTTCAGCTGAGGTGAGCGCAAAGTTTACTTTAACAATATCCACTTTATTTGTCATAAAATATCCTAACTACAGAATATATATTAATATATATTTTTTTAAAAACTTTTATGAAATTATCCTCAAATTAATTCACCATAATTATAAGCTTGTATAGAACGTATTATAGTTGTCCAATCATTAGCAGCAGCTGACATACATTATCTAGCCACAATGTAGCTACCAAATCTGCTGCTTGATCTGATAACACTCAAATGCTGGTTACCATATACATGTATATGGTGACAGCCATGTGCTGGCTACTGCATACATGTTCACAGTGACAGTCATATGTTGGTTACTGTATACATGTATACAGTGACAGTCATATGTTGGTTACCGTATACATGTATACGGTGATTGTCATATGTTGGTTACCATATACATGTATACAGTGACAGTCATATACTGGTAACCATATACGTGTAAATGGTGACAGTCACATGTTGATTACCGTATACATGTATACGGTGACTGTCATATGTAAAATATTGGTTACCACATATATGTATATGGTGACAGTAATATGTTGGTTACCATATACATGTATACGGTGACAGTCATATGTTGGTTACTGTATACATGTATATGGTGATTGTCATATGTATATGGTGACAGTCACATGTTAGTTACCATATACATGTATACAGTGACTGTCATATGTAAAAAGCTGGTTGCCATATACATGTATATGGTGACAGTCATATGCTGGTTACCATATACATGTATATGGTGACAGTCATATGTTGGTTACCATATACATGTATACAGTGACTGTCATATGTTAAATGCTGGTTACCATATACATGTATATGGTGACAGTTATATGCTGGTTACCATATACATGTATACAGTGACTGTCATATGTTAAATGCTGGTTACCATATACATGTATATGGTGACAGTTATATGCTGGTTACCATATACATGTATACAGTGACTGTCATATGTTAAATGCTGGTTACCATATACATGTTTATGGTGACAGTCATATGTTGGTTACCATATACATATATACAGTGACTGTCATATGTTAAATGCTGGTTACCATATGCATGTATATGGTGACAGTCATATGCTGGTTACCATATACATGTATACAGTGACTGTCATATGTTAAATGCTGGTTACCATATACATGTTTATGGTGACAGTCATATGCTGGTTACCATATACATGTATATGGTGACAGTCATATGCTGGTTACCATATACATGTATATGGTGACAGTCATATGTTGGTTACCATATACATGTATACAGTGACTGTCATATGTAAAATGCTGGTTACCATATACATGTATATGGTGACAGTCATATGCTGGTTACCATATACATGTATATGATGACAGTCATATGTTGGTTACCATATACATGTATACAGTGACTCATGTAAAATGTTGGTTACCATATACATGTATATGGTGACAGTCATATGTTGGTTACCGTATACATGTATACGGTGAGTCATATGTTGGTTATTGTATACATGTATACAGTGACTGTCATATGTAAAATGCTGGTTACCATATACATGTATATGGTGACAGTCATATGTTGGTTACCATATACATGTATACGGTGATCGTCATATGTAAAATGCTGGTTACCATATACATGTATATGGTAACAGTCATATGTTGGTTACTGTATACATGTATATGATGAGTCATATGATTGTTATTGTATACATGTATACGGTGACAGTCATATGTTGGTTACCATATACATTTATACAGTGACTGTCATGTAAAACGTTGGTTACCATATACATGTATATGGTGACAGTCATATGTTGGTTACCATATACATGTATACGGTGAGTCATATGTTGGTTATTGTATACATGTATACGGTGACTGTCATATGTAAAATGTTGGTTACCATATACATGTATACGGTGAGTCATATGTTGGTTATTGTATACATGTATACGGTGATCGTCATATGTAAAATGCTGGTTACCATATACATGTATACAGTGAAGCCATATGCTGACCACCACATACATGTATATGGTAACCATCATATGCTGGCTACCACAAACATGTACACAGTGACCGTCACATGCTGGCTACCGCATACATCATACATGTATGTGGTGTCAAATTCCGTGATACTTCATACAAGTCAGATGAGCAAAAATAGATTATATATATTTGATATACTGGTACATATTTACAAGTTAAAAAGATTTGGAACTTTTACAATACTCAATACGACATTACAGTGATGCTTCACAACTGACTGATTGAATATTTAGTGTAAGTTTCATGCCACTGAAGGCTTACAGTTAGCCTAATCACTATTTCCTGGTAACCTGGAAGGTTAACCAGTACTCCAGCATTCACCATCTCTGCAGGTAACTGATAACTTTCCCACTTGAATCAGTGATAAGGAGACAAATGATAGTGAGATGCAATGTCGAATATCAATCCTCACGGGGACTGTGGTCTGGTGGGGATGCATACTTGTGATCTTTGGACTGATAGCAAGATTTATTACCGAATGAACTAATCTGTCCAGGCTATCATAAAAGGTTTACAGATGAATGCAGATGATAACATGATCCAGTGATCCCAACAAAAATAACAATTTGTACAAAGTTGATGTTTTAATGCTTAAAACAATAACACTCTGACAAAACATAAGAATGGAGCTGATGAATGATTGATTGTAAAATGGAAACACAATGATGATGATCTTAAGGTTGTATCAGAAAGTCAATGTGTGAATGAATTTCACAGTTAAACACTTTTAACTGTACTGCCGTTTATTTAAATTATAATTGACGATATTATTTCACGATATTATTTTAGGACCTGCATGTTTATATAAATTGAACTTCAGCGGTGAAAACTTGGCTACACATGCTGTCAGTTTTATCCAAAACCTAACCCAACATTGGCTACGTTTCCGGCCCCTCTCCTCCAGGCACTAACTGAAAAAGAAAGTGTAATAACTTGAGCAGGGTACCAACAGGCAACTATTAGTGTTTAGTTATTTACTGTTTACCAACAACAATGTATTGTGCATAAATATTTACATGGCACCTGTGGATATTTCATGTACATGTATATCTGTAAATTAATTTCCGGCACTGGAAGTTAAAAGTGATATTGCTGTTGATAAAACAATAACATGAAGCGTGTGGTCTAGTGATAGAGCAACGAACCCAGAATCAGAGGGTCATGTGTTCCATCCTCCGCCACAGCTATGTGCTGCCTTTGGCATGACACTTTATCTGCAAATGCTTAGTACTGGTTTTACCCACAGAAACCTTGAGCGTGATTTGTTGCAAGAACTTGTTTCACAATCAAAGTAAAATAAATAGATTTAAAACAAACCAATACCATTACATTACTAAATCGGCATTATATCGCAATCACATCTGGCCCTATCACTTTTTTATGTTTTATCTGCACTGCAAAATGAACTAATGATAAAATTGGTCACGTTCAGCACAATTTTTTGAAGGTCTGAATGAATGAATTTTACTTCAATTGATCTTTTATATTCATGTTTTGTAATAATTAGGCTGGAAAAAAATGAAATCATACAAGCACGGGAAAATTACATTAAAATCATACAGCAATAAAAAATACAGACCTTGATTCGAACCTACAGTATCTGATTCTGATGTATGAATCGGAGCTCTAACCACTACACACTCAGGGTCATTGGTTATTTTAGTTGGTATAAATATTTTTTCAATACAATTATCACTCAAAATAACAAAAACGTCCAAACATATTGTCAAAAATGAATGAGTGTTGGGTAAATACTAATGCACCAAACATACCAGTATGTATTTATTTACAGTTCAACCAAACAATTACTTCTGCTCACAGCTCTCCAAGACATTATGGTTATATAACTACTGCGTGTATGGTGAGATCCAATGACAAATGCAGGTTCTATAGAGATGCAATCCAAATGTTCATGAATACAAATCAGAATAGCCAAACCTTGAACTTTGCTAAGCTGACCTAAAACTGTAAAGATCGTAAATCTCTCAACTGAAGTAAAGAAGACCTAACAAAATAAAGTGATGTTTGTTCATTCAAAAGCCATAAATCAGGTTTGTTTCTAAAGAAAATGAAAACTCTCTCATAGCAAATCGCACTACTGTACTATTAAGTTAACATATGTACACAGTATTGTGAAGTTGAATGGTACTGGATATATATGCGCCAGAAACACTTTTTAGAAGCATGGACAATGCATAATTTAATATCACCTGCAAAATTGTTAACAGGGGACAATTTATACTTTTAAAAGATACAGAGATGTTCTAATGATAAATGGTATATGGAAAAACTGACTGGCTTCAAAAAATAATGAGAGTTCCTGGTGTTTTTGTGATTCAAACATGGCTGTTCAATGGGCAAATATTTGCATTAATTTTAACTGAGATAGTAAAATATAAGAAATACCATTGTAATGTTGTTTCCATTCAGTAAAATTTGGTCTAGTTTTGTAACTCTTCTGCCCTCTGGTGTACTTTCACTAAAAATAATGTTTTGTTTATATATTAAAAAACACAGTCATGTGTATTTCTCACAATACTGCAATAATGAAAAATAATATGTAATATTTTCTCCTTATGCCCCAGTAATGTTTATAAATAATAATCACATCATTGATTTTCTCAATCACATATTTTTTTTACATATGTTTATATAATCATTAATCAAAATCATACATTATAATGTTTAAATCATTTTCTAAATCACATAACTATGATGTTTACAGAATTTATTAACATAAATAACATTCCATATACTACTTATTATTATACAATCAACTTACAATTCTATAACGTCTTCAAGCACCATGTCTGTTTCAGTGTTAAGGTATATATCTAATAAGGGATTATAGTTAGACACATTTCAGTTTTATTTTCAAAATGAACAAGGGTCTCAAAATATGGCCCTGCGTGATTACATGTAGGTAAATGTTCATACAATTCAAGATATTCTTGCATGCCACATGTTATCACATATAATAATATTATCATCTTTTATCACATGACATGATTTGTTATCACACATATGACATGATCTATTATTACATATGACAAAATGTTATCACACATATGACCTGATCTGTTATCACATATACCATAATATGTTATCACACATATGACATGATCTGTTTTCACATATGACAAAATATGTTATCACACATATGATATGATCTATTATCACACATATGACATGATCTGTTATCACACACATGGTATGATCTATAACCACAAATATGACATGATCTGTTATCACACATGACATGATCTATTATCACACATGACATCTGTTATCACACATATGACATGATCTATGATCACACATATGGCATCATCTATTATTACATATGGCATGATCTGTTATCACACATATGACATGATCTATTATCACACATGACATACTCTGTTATCACACATATGACATGATCTATAATAACACACATGACATAATCTGTTATCACACATGACATAATCTGTTAACACACATATGACATGATCTAAAATCACACATATGCCATGATCTATAATCACACATATGACATGATCTATTATCACATATGACATGATCTGTTATCACATATGACATCATCTATTATCACATAGGATATCATCTATTATCACATATTACATGATCTGTTATCACACATATGACATAACCTATTATCACATGACATCATCTGTTATCACACATATGACATGATTTATTATCACATGTGACATGATCTGTTATCACACATATGACATGATCTATTATCACATATGATATAATCTATGATCACATATGACATGATCTGTTATCACATATATGACATGATCTATTATCACATATGACATAATTTATTATCACATATGACATAATCTATTATCACATATGACATGATCTGTTATCACACAAATGACATGATCTATTATTATATATGACATTATCTGTTATCACACATATCATGATATGTTATCACATATGACATGATCTATTATCACACATATGACATGACCTATTATCACATATGACATAATCTATTATCACATATGACATGGTCTGTAATCACACATATCATGATTTGTTATCACATATGACATTATATGTTATCACACATATGACATGATCTATTATCACACATGACATGATCTGTTATCACATATGACATAATCTGTTATCACAAATATGACATTTATCACACATATGACATGATCTATCATCATGTATGACATAATCTTGTTATCACACCTATGACATGATCTATAATCACACATATGACATCATCCATTTTCACATATGACATGATCTATTGTCACATATGACATGATCTAGAATCACATATGACATGATATATTATCACACATATGACATAATCTATTGTCACATATGACATAATCTATTATCACACACGACATAATCTGTCATCACATATGACATAATCTATTTTCACACATATGACATGATCTGTAATTACACATATGACATGATCTTTTATCACATGTCATAATCTATTATCACATATGACATGATCTGTTATCACACACATGACATAATCTATTATCACACATATGACATGATCTAAAGCACATATGACATGATCTGTTATCACACATGACATAATCTACTATCACATATGACATGATCTGTTATCACACATATGACATGATCTATTATCACATATGGTATGATCTGTTATCACACATGACATAATCTTGTTATTACACATGACATGATCTATAATCACACATATGACATAATCTATTATCACATGACATACTATGTTATCGCACATGACATAATATTGTTATCACACATGATATATAATCACACATATGACACAATCTATTATCACATATGACATCATCTATCATCACATATGACATAATCTGTTACCACACATATACAACACACATATATACAACATCATCTATTATCATATATGACATGATCTGTTATCACACATGACATGATCTATTATTACATATGACATAATATGTAATTACACATATGACATGATCTATTATCACATATGGCATGATCTGTTATCACATATGACATCATCTATCGTCACATATGACATAATCTGTTACCACACATACAACATCATCTATTATCATATATGACATGATCTTTTATCACACATATAACATGATCTGTTATCACACATGACATGATCTATTATCACATATGGCATGATCATCTGTTATCACATATGGCATCATCTGTTATCACATATGGCATGGTCTGTTATCACATATGACCTGATCTCTTATCACATTTGGCATAATATAAAAGAGGTCATAATTCTGTTTGAAGTAAAAACCCAGTTATCCCACTTGTCACCACGAGTCCCGTTAGTGGTAGTGAGCAAAAATGTGAAGTTTCATTGATGTAAACGCTATTAGTTACTGAGATTTAAGCTTTCTAGAAAAACATTTTATTAATACCATATTTAAAAGGGCTATAATTCTACCTAAAACAAAATGGAATTATTAGACTCAGCCCTTTTTTGTTAGTGACTACAGATGGTTTTATTAAGATTTAGGAAGTTAAACCAAAACCAACACAGAGGCAAGTATTAGTACAATAGCACCCACTTCTTTCTACAGTCGAGATAAAAATCAGATGGATAAACAGACAGCTGGACAGACATCTACAATTTAAGCAATATGGCTCTGTTGGAAAGGAGAAACATATAGTAATGTCAGAGGTTCAAGTTAAACTATTACAACAGTAATTAATACACATGTACTAGAAAGTGATGACCTAAGTTTATATGTGTATTTTCTGTTCAGCAAAATTCTCTCACACTTTCTGCCTGTTTGTTGAATTATTTCCTGTAGCAAAAGGATACTGACATAATCATCAAAACCCAGCAGGACGCCGACTATTTCCTTGTCATTTTTCATAATGATATGAATTCTTGAACCAATACATTTGTCAACCAATTCTAAAATAGAAGTAGAACACAGTTATTGTTTAAAAGTTAAACTAATTATATAAATGTATCTATATTATGAATTAGCGAAATAAGTTATCATTTTCATAATGATATATATTGTATCATTCGAAACAGAAGTGCTACACTGATCTTAAAGTCGCCAAGTTTTTATCAGCTGACCCGAGCAGTCCCCTTTGACTTTCTTTGTTCAGAATTTCTATAAATAATAACTTCTTCTATATACAGATTTTTTTTAAACTTTCATAATGTTCTTCAAACAAACTGAAAAAATACTTCTGATTCTTGTGACATGCTGAAAAAAAAATTAGGTTGGTAGGTATTCTTATTTTTTTTCAGATAGAGTATCATCCGTACATTTTTAACAACTTTTTTGAAAAGTTTCACGATTTCCATGTTTCATCTTTATATACAAACAACCTAAAACTGGGTATATATCAATGCTATTGTTGCAGCGTACATTTGTTTTCACAGATGTTGTCTTCACACTACAATATCATTTTGCAGAAAATTATGTATGTAATCATAATTGTCTATGCGATTGCATCAATATAGTGTTAATTACCAATTAAAGCGTTTACATAACTTATAGAACTGCATAACCAGGGTTTGCCTGAATCAGATCACGTTATCTGTCAAAACAGCTAGCTTTGTAAAAATAACTCTGAAATCAGCCTGCTGAAACAAATATGCTTAATTTGCATTTCTGTACTGTTACGGTTGAGTCATAGTCGACGCACCTTACAAACTTGATTGCGTCAAATGAGATTTAATTGCAAAAATGCAAGAAATGCGGTTGGAGAAAACACTGGAAATGGTATGCCCCATGCACTTGAAATCTTAAACAATATCTATCAAAAGCTTATATTTCTTTAAATCTGCATTTTTCTTGACATATATTTTCAACAATTGTAGTGATTTTACTGATAAATTTATACCAATGTTAATATTATAAATGTAAATCTATTTTAATGAGAACTTTATACATTGCTTGAAAATGCTCTTGGGCAGACCATTGAGTATGCAAGCTCTTACCCCAGTGCCTGAATTCCAACTTGTGGAGAACTCTGTTTTACTACAATCCCACTTACAACTTATGACTGAGGTTGAACAAATAATTAAAAGAAATTTCATACAAATTATTAAATTTCACATAATTTTTATATTAAACTATAATTTTCTTAAAAGAATCCCTGAATTCACAGATTGTGGTCCTGAAAATGTCACATGTCGGCATGTTTATCATAAAAATATCAGCTAAATATTGAATAAGCGTCTAGCGGACATTGAAAATACAATTAATTGCTACACTAAAGTTGATTTTCGTAAATTAAAACGTTAAGATGAAACTTTACCATCTTAATTTACTATTCATTGGTAAATGTTCATATAAAATATATGGCTATATTAACGAAAAAGGTTTAATGAAAGTAAATTTCACTTTACCGAGCGGCAAAAGCTGAGATGGATTTGTAAAATTCGCCATGTTTACGGTGAAAACTCAATTATTCCCCGATTAATTTATCCGTTGAAAAAATGCTAAATGGAAAAATAAATAGCGAAATAGGGTGACAAAATCGCCACCTGATTTGATATACATTGCCAGTGACGTAATATCATCAGTGATTTAATAACATCAGTGACTTAGTGAGGTGAATACAAGTCCTAAACCCCAACGTTTACTGCCAGGGTAGTTAATATTTGAAAAAGGAGACTATTACAATCAATTACAACGCTGCACTAGGTTATCTGCTGATAGTGAATTAACACAGGTCCATGTGCGTAGAGTGCATTTCCCTCGAATTTAAAATTTGTGGCAGTTGGAGTTACAATTTTCTTTAAAACTGCATATAACAAAAACTTTTAGGAAAAGATTTTTTTTTTGCCAATTAAATGTAATAACAATAATCTAGTATGCAACATTGTAACAAAAACAATGCATTGATGACCGTGGCCTTTTGAAAAAGGGTTCTCTGATTTGAATCATGTACTGAATTATATAAAACCTACCCTAGAGCCATCTTGCGGCTTTTATATGGCAGTTGGGGCTTTAATTATATCAATGACTTAGTGTAAAATAAAGAATCGTAGCTTTTGTATATGGGTATATAATATATATTTTATCAAAATTATTTTTTTTCCGATTTTTTCAGAGACTTAATTGACAGCCTTTTGAAACAAGACTAGCACGAGCAAGGAAAATTCTTAGTTTAAACTTATTTATTTTACTTCGATTGTGAAACAAGTTCTTACAACTTAGACAAATCACGCTCGAAGTCTTCCTGGGTAGAACCAGTACAAAGCATATGCGGATAAAGTGTCTTGCTCAAGGACACCACACATAGCCGTGTCGGAGGATCGAACACACGACCTTCCGATCATGGGTTCGGTGCTCTACCACTAGACCACACGCTCCACATAATTCTCTTTTAATTTAGTCTCTCCCAGAACCTGATATCTCCCATTCGGAAGAGCTGGGTTCGTTCTACAGACTACTTTTAATTAGATTATCAACCACCAGGTGGAGAGTGACCTTCACCACTACATCAGGGTTACTGACTCGAGGACCAGAGCATCCCCCCAAAAGAGGGCAGACAATTACCTGTCAGATCTGATGTTTACAAACATGGCTTCCTTCCCAAAACCATCATCACTTGGAGCAGCATCCTGGCCACCACCAGGGACACTTACGACTGTGGATTCCAAGGGCCTCTTTCCATTTCGGGGCCTTTTCTGGGAAACCACATGCGCATTAACTTCTAAGCTGGATAGCTTTTAAAGAGAAAACAACTTTCAAACTGCACTGGTGGTTGGAGACACGTGTACCATGTCGCTGGAGCATAACACTTGCCCTTGTCAAGGAATATGATAATTGTGACATTTGCTTAATTAATTGTTGATATGAGACTGATGTGGTTTTTTTCTTTCGAAGTGTTTTCCAATCAATTATAATATATAAATGACTGTTCACATTACCAAATGAGATTTAGAAAACTTATTTTATTCAAATGTTAGCCTAGTCGGTGTTATTTAGCATTAGTTTTGGAAAAGGAGACTCGTGCCATGCACATTTTGATTCAATCAAACACGTCGATTCTATTTTGAGCTAATTACGTAATGACCTCTTGTCTTTTGTATTATGTTTTTAAAACAAGCGCACATGTGAAAATAAGACGTACCACTACACGGCCATATGTGCATGTTGTTCTTTAATTGATAAATCGCCTTATTCATCAAACGCTATCTATAACTGAGAGCAGGAATATCTGACAACGTCAGAGGAACGGCTCTGGTGCGTCATCTTCAGCTATAAAAGGACACTGCAGTATCTGACTGGTCCTTTAGTTAATAACAACTGGACGCTGGATATTATATATTTATAGAAAAGGTAAGTGATGTATTAATTAACAACTCGACGCTGGATAATTGATATATTTATAGGTAAGGTAATTGATTTATTAACTTAACAACTGAACCCTGGTTATTATATATTTGTAGATAAAGTAAGTGATTTATTAATTTAATAACTACACCCTGGATATTGTATATCTGTAGATTAGTATGGTGATTTATTAACTTAACAACTGGACTCTGGATATTATATATTTGTAGACAAGGTAAACGATTATTAACTTAACAACTGGACGCTGGATATTATTAATTTGTAGATAAGGTAAGTGATTTATTAACTTAACAACTGGGCCCTGGATTTTATATATTTGTAGATTAGGTTGCTGATTTACTAACTTAACAACTGGACACTGGATATTATATATTTGTAGATAAGGTAAATGATGTATTAACTTAACAACTGGACACTGGATATTATATATTTGTAGATAAGGTAAATGATGTATTAACTTAACAACTGGACACTGGATATTATATATTTGTAGAAAAGGTAAATGATGTATTAACTTAACAACTGGACGCTGGATATTATATATTTGTAAAATAAGATAAGTGATTTATTGACTTAATAATTGGACACTGGATATTATATAAGGTAAACAATTTAATAAATGAACAACTGGACGCTCGATATCATATATTTGTAGGTAATGTAAGTGATATATTAATTAACAACTGGACCCTGGCTATTATATATTTGTTGATAAGGTAAACGATTTATTTACTTAACAACTAGACGCTGGATATCATATATTTGTAGATATGGTTAGTGATTTATTAACTTAACAACATGGCCCTGGATATTATATATTTGTAGATATGGTTAGTGATATATTAAATAACAACTAGACGCTGGATATCATATATTTGTAGATATGGTTAGTGATATATTAAATAACAACTGGACACTGGATATTATATATTTGTAGATATGGTTAGTGATATATTAAATAACAACTGGACGCTGGATATTATATATTTGTAGATATGGTTAGTGATGTATTAACTTTTTTTTTTTTTTTTTTTTTTTTTTTTTTTTTTTTTTCAAAGACAGATATACTCATATTATATCTTAATTTTTTTTTTTTTAATTAAGTTTATTTTTTTTTACAATACACAAACATAATACATACATTCAATAAATGATCAAATGATATCTAAGTAACAGAATAATATAATACATGTTTATAATACATTTATGCATCCCAAAAAAAGTTTTTAATCATAGAGATGAGTGTAAATATAGAATGAAAGGAGGATAGAAAGGAAAATAAGAAAAAAAAAAAAAAGAAAAGAATTAGAGACAGAATGTATCCTACTATTTGAATACATGCGCTGTTGTGTATATTTTTTCCCTTTTGTCTATGAACCAATAACACAGTGGGTCAATGGACAAAAATGGATTCAGAATTATCAAAATCTTTCCATTTTTCGTTGTGGACATCTAATTTATCCTTTTTAAGAGCTATGATTTTTTCTATCTCTATTCTTTTTTGTAGATATTGTAAAAAGCATTTGTAGTTTGGGATGGTTTTGTTATATTTATTAGAGAATATGAAATATTTTGCTATAATTAATATAAAGTTAACAATTTTATAATCTTTTTTTTTTAGTTTTGTGATACCAAGCGAAACGCTTTTGTAATCCAGAGTTAACGGAAGGCCTTTTGCTCTCAAAAGATTTTCGATTCTATTCCAGAAGTTTCGACTTACTGGACATTCCCAAAATAAATGAATTATTGTTTCCTCGTGCATATTACAAAAATCACATAAACTAGAATTTACTATTTTACATTTTAATAAGAAACGGTTTGAAGGTAGAATTTTCATTAAATATTTATACTGAAAATACCTTAACTGTGTATCAATTGTGCAATTTATTGCTATATTATACGTTTTCTTCCAATTTATTTCGGAGAATATAGCTTCCCATTTTTTCTGAGGTTTTATTTCTATACTTATCCCTTCGTTTTGAATTTGCTTCGAATACAAAATGTTATTTTTTGTTTTATTGTCATTAATTGTATTTATGAGATATTGTGGATTATTATTTGCATTTATATTTTCATCCTTAAGCTTATTTTTCCACTGCGCAGGTAAACTATTAATTAGAATGTGATATTTAAAGAAGTCAGTATTTTCAATATTGAAATACAATTTAAAATCATGAAACGATAGAAAAGATTTTTTCCTATAGTCATAAATGTGTTCTATAAATGTTACACCTTTATCAAACCAATTTTTATAAAACAACATTTTCCCGTGATTTTTAATGCAGGAATTATTGCATATTATCTGTTTTGAAATAGTTTCAGTTTTGTGATCAATTTCCGAATAATTTAATTTTGTCCATGATTGTAATATTTCTCGCAAAAAATTAGATTTAATATGCATGTTTTTAACATCCGAATGTTTTATATTCATTTTAAAGACTAATTCCCCTCCTAAATCTTCCAATTCTTTTATGTATACTTCTTTCCATTGTCCTTTATTTTCTTTATCTAAAATTCTTTTTATCCATTTCATTTTTAAAGAATTTATGTAAGCATCTATTTCTATCATCTTTAACCCTCCTTTTGAATAGTCTTGTATTATGATTTTTCTATTTATTTTCTCTGGTTTCCCATCCCATAGAAATTTAAACATGGTATCTTTAATTGTTTTGATAATATCTTTTGGGGGAAATTCAAGTATTGTTAAGGGATAAATGAGTTTTGGCAGTGCAAATGTTTTTAATACTGAAATTTTTCCAATAAGGGTTAAATCATGCCTTTTCCAATTATTCATACATTTATAAAATTGTTCAAGTTTTGGAATTAAGTTATTTTTTAAAATATCGTGTTTGTTATTTGTAAAAACCATCCCTAACGTAGAAGCTTTATCAGAAGTCCAGTTAAAATTCTTTTCTTTATTACAAGAGAAATCGGTATTTTTAAGTGATCCACAACGCAATATAGTAGTTTTTTTCTTGTTTAGTTTTAGACCAGATAATATGCCAAAATGTTCAATATTTCTTATTAATGATTCCATTGATGTTCTTGACCCATCTGTAATAAATGTAGCGTCGTCTGCAAACATAGTGTTTTTTATTTCATTTGTTTCCATTTTAATACCTTTTATTTCTTTATCTTTGTTTATAATATAGGATAAAATTTCGATTGCCGTGATAAATAAATAGGGTGAAAGTGGGCATCCTTGACATACACCTCTTTCTATCTTGAAGAATTCCGACATATGTCCATTGTTATAAATACAACTTTGACTATCATTATAGAATAATGTTATCCACTGTATAAAAGAATTACCAAAATTAAAAGCTGCTAAAGTTTTTTTCATAAAATCATGATCTAAGCTATCAAACGCTTTTTCAAAATCTGCAAAAACCAGACATGCCGGAATATTTGTTTCATTAGTAAAATCTATTACATCAAAGAGTAAACGAATATTTTCTCCTATATACCTATTTTTTAGGAAACCTGTTTGACAATTACTTATAATAGTTGGTAGTACATTTTTCATTCTATTAGCTATCGCTTTTGTCGCTATTTTATAGTCAATATTCAACAGTGTAATAGGTCTCCAGTTGTTTAGATTTGTTAGTTCTTTATCTTTCTTTGGTAAAAGAGAAATTAGCCCTTGTTTTTGGAGTTGTGTTAGATGACTTGTTTCAAATGATAAATTTATTGAGTCTAAGAAAAATGATTTAATATCATTCCAAAATATTTTATAAAACTCTGTGGTAAGTCCATCAGATCCTGGGCTTTTATTATTGTTCATTTCTGTTAAGGCTGCAGTGCATTCATATGACGTTAATTTTCCTTCACATGTATATTTTTGATTATCTGTTAACTTTTTAAAATCCCCATTATTAAAAAAATCATTGCTATCTATTACATTTTTATTTTTCTTATAAATCTTTTCATAAAAAGATTTTGTTTCTGATAAAATTTCTGGTGTTTTGGTAATTTCTATGTCGTTCTTGATAAGCTTGGATATATTTTTATTTTCAGCATTCTTTTTTTCTAGATTTGAGAAGTACTTTGTATTTTTTTCTGCTCCTTCAATCCATTCTGCTTTTGCTCTGATTAAAATGCCATTTGTTCGTTTTTTATTAATGTTTGATAACTCTTGTTTACATTCATTTATTTTTTCTAAAAGTTCGTTATTGTTTGTATCATTTAATAAATCCATTTCCAATTTGTCGATTTCTTTTGTAAGATTATTTTCTATCTCAATACTATCTTTCTTTAATTTAGTGGAGTATTTTATTGTTTCGTTTCTTATTGATCCTTTTATAATTTCCCATTTTGTATTTGCATTTGCTTCTTTATTTATTTCAGCTATATATTTAATACTATCTCGGATTTTTTTTTGGTAGTTGTTATCTAAAAGAATGCTATTATTGATTTTGAAATAACCCGGACCTCTTTGTTCATTTAAAGGACTAAACGTGAAATATACTAGTGAGTGGTCTGATCTGATTCCTGAGGAAATTTTACATTTTGTTGTTTTGTTTATTATGTTTGATGACGTTAAAAAATAATCAAGCCTACAAAATATTGGCGGTTTATGATTTGAATGCCATGTATAATGATTCGAGTTTGTATTAAAAACTCTCCAAATATCATTTAAATCATATTCATTTATTAAAGCATTTATTTTTTCTCTGTTTTTTTTGTTAGTGTTTGTTCGTCCATTTTTCTTATCTTTTTCATTATCAATTATGGTATTGAAATCGCCCCCTATTATAAGTGTCTGATTCTCATATTGTTTAATTATATCTTCTAAACTTAAAAAAAATTCTGTGTCGTCATTATTTGGTCCGTAAATATTAATTAAAACTATTTCCATTTCATTAATGTGAATTTTTAAAACTTGCATTCGCCCAGAAATAACTTCCTTGTATTCTAAAACAGTGAAAACTATCTTAGAACTAAATACGATACCTATACCAGTACTGTTTGAACTATTGCCACTAAAGTAAGCATTGCTTCCCCATTCTTGTTTCCATTTGTCCATAAATTCTTCTTTATAATGTAGTTCTTGCAAAAAACATATGCCATATTTATTATGCTTTAACCATTCGAAAATCTGACGTCTTTTCCTATATTCACCTGCACCATTCACGTTAAAGGTGCAAACTTTTATATCCATAGCCATTTATACATGAGCAGGAAGAGAAAGCGGTTCACAACAGCACTATGTGCATTTCTGCAGCATTCAAACAGTAGGAACAGATAAGTCGAGTAAAGGAGTAGGTCAACAAGTAAAGAGAATAGCGTCATATATAGTTTTAGTGTGAATAAGATAAACATATTTTTACAGAGATAAAACTATAGCTACAGTTAAGCCTTTTCCATAACAGTTACTTTTTTTTTTTTTTTTTTTTATCCACGTATAATTTTAGTCCGACATTTGCAATAATGTTTTTAAAATAATTTATTACTTTTTTTTTTTTTTAAATCCTTTAAAATTATTTTCATATTGTATAATTATTTAATTGTGTATATAACACCTTTTCCCACTTTAGATAATCATTTAGGTTCCAACTCCATGTCTGTATTAATACGTATACAAATAAATATGTAAACATTTTAAAGAACAACGTACAACAAAGTTGTGTTACTAACAAAAATCCCTCTACATTCGTATAGAGTCTTGGACTAAAACATTTTAAAAGACTTCATACTTTTTTCAGTAACAAAATTTTATCAAAAGAATTGATGTATTAACTTAACAACTGGATATTATATATTTATAGATAAGGTAAGTGATTTATTAACTTAACAACATGACCCTGGATATTATATATTTGTAGATAAGGTAAGTGATTGCCGAAGCAAATTAGTGTACTCTCCACTTCTTGTCTATACTTTCTATCATTGTATGCAGTTTCAAAACAAAACATTCACTTCAAAACTTTTCGAGGTATGCACCAAACAAAGGAAAATAATAAAGGGGAATCATTCTTTGAAGACAGAAGAAAGAGTTATGCTTCCTACACACTGCACTTCCTCTCATTATCCTTTATCTTTGTGTGAAATATCAACCGAATCCATTGAAGACTTTTTCAGTTATGTTCCAGAGTAGCATAATAAAATATAACAAAAAGGGAATAATTACGTAAAGACAAAAATAGTTATGGTTCTTGTATACTGCACTTCCTCTCTGTGTTCTCTATAATTGTGTGAAATATCAACGAAGTCCGTTGAACACTTTTTGAGTTATATTCCGGACAAGCATATTAAAATACAATAAAGGGAGATAATTAAAAAAATTAGCAAGGTAGAGCCATAGGACAATGCACTTCATCTTAACGTCTTCTATATGAACCAAATCCCTGGAATAGTTCTTAAGTAATCTTTACGACAAGTATGCTAAAAGTGAAAAATGAGGCAAGGTAGAGTTATGGTTTTTAGACACTGCACTTACACTTAATGACCCCTGTCTTTGTATGCAGTTTGAATAAATTACTTTCAGCACTTTTAGAATTGTGCACAGGACAAGTAAATTCAATAAAGGGAGATAATTCAAAAATTAAGCGAGGTAGAGTTATGGTTCTTTCACATTTAACTTCCTCGCAATGTTCTCAGTCATTGTGTGAATATTTAACAAAATCCCTTGAATAGTTTTGGAGTTATGCTCGAATAAAAGTATTAATCTATTAAAGGGAGATGATCAAAAAAATAAGTATGGTATAGTTATGGTTCTTGTATACTTTACTTCCTCTGATGTGTGAAGATTTGACAAATTCCCTTGAATAGTTTAAGAGTTACTCCCCGGACAAATAAATTCAATAAAGGGAGATAATTAATAAAAAGCAAGGTAGAGTTATGGTTCTTGGGTCTCAATGTCCTCTGTCATTGTGTGAAGATTCAACAAAATCTTGTAGTTGTGCTCCGGACAAATGTGTTAAGGACAGACGACAACATAGCCCATTACCATACCCCCCTTCACAAACTAAAGAGAATCGAAACAAAGACAATATGAAACATCTAGATTTCATTAAATGTTAAAAATAATCTTCATTTCTCAATTCTCTGTGTTCCCTATGCCCCAAATTAGTCTATTATTTTCTCGTTATTGGACGATTGTTTGTCTAAACGCGCATATTTTACACACGTCATTTTCTCCTCATGAATGTCAAAATAATCTAGAAACGATTAGTATTCCAAACAAGGGCTAATATAAACACTAGCTAGTAAACAATTGGTTGATTGATTGAATATTTAGCGTCATTTTTATGCTATCGAGGGCTAACAGACGATCAGTTAACCTAACCACTGTTTCCTGGGATAAACCAGTACTCGAGCACACCCCATCTCCGCAAGTAACTGATAACTTTCCCACTTGAATCAGTGGTGAGAGACGAATGATAATGAGACACAATATCGTATATCAATCATCACAGAGACTGTTGCCGGGCGGGGGATTCGAACTCACGACCCCTGGATTGATAGTCAGACGCGTAACCGACTGAGCTAATCGGGCCCGGCAGCTAGTAAACAATAACAAAATACTGTATACAAACTTGATAAAGTTTTGTTTGAATAGTTAGCGTTATATTTATGCCATCGGGGGAGAACATACGATCTCTTAACATGACGACTCTTTCTAGAAGATTAACCTGTACTCGAGTACACTCATCTTTGCAAGTAACTGATAACGTTCCAATTTGAACCAGAGATGAGGGAAGAATGACAACGAGTCGCAATGCCATGTATCAATAATCACGGAGACTGTGATCGGGTGGAGGTTCGAACTCACGATACCTGGGTTGATGGTTAGGCGTGTTACCGGCAGTTAACCATACTTGACACTTAACAAAATAAACAGAGGTTTGGCACAATTGTGAGATCAGTATTAAATTATGAAATTTGTCTATAAATGAGACATCTTTGTCTATTTGAAAATATAAACACTGTAGATAAGCTAACGCAGCCTGCCTTTAAAATAGCACACTGTTTAGTCCTTGACTTTGGCTAACTTTCTGGTCGTTTGTATGATCGCCCATAATTGATCGTTTATCTTGCACCGGGTTTGAAGTGCGACACGTTCCTGTAACGATGTCGCGTTATGTTTCTGCGGTAATTAATCAAGATCGAAGGTCGATTGGAGATGTTATGTTATTACTGTTTTCTGTACAAGTACTTTATCTTCAACCTTGAAATTCGAGTGTTTCGCCTTTTGTTGCCTTTTTTATCATGATATTTTTTGTACTTTAATCTTGACTTCCGATATATTGTCATAAGTTTGAATTTGATTTGCATTTCCTTGAATTTTTTTCTAGTGATACTCCAGTGGGCGTATGTGGTTTCGTAGCAGTTTATTATCTCTTCACTCATATTTTATCCTGGGATATTTACAGTCTTCACGGCTTTATTAATCTCTCACAACTTGAGTTTAAGTGGATCTGGTGAATTGCTTGGATTGACAAACGGACGGACATGGTATGTGCCTCTTTATAGTTTGTTCCTCTAATTCATCAATTTGTGGAAAACTATATATTTTCTCGTAGTAACTGCTTATAATTCACGATACCTTGGTGACCCTCGTGTGCAAGGTCAGTCACCCTGTGCTGATGTATCCGTCGTAATACAAGTCGTGGCCACGCTGGAGAACAAAGTACATTGTAGTTGTTGACGTTCTTTCTTAGTCATGAAAAACAATTGCAATTTTTGCTTTTCTGTCAAGAGTCTATCCACCCGATTGTTGACTTTGAAAGCTTGTAACAGAGCATTCCCAATGATTTTAGAACATAATTGTCTGCAATAAACAAAGCATACTTTTTGCAATGACACTGTAACTTTCATTAGTTTACTACCGGTTCTGTGTTCGAAAAACATCACCTTGAAGACATAATCTCCACTGTTCAAGGCGAAATCTACATTGTTCAATGCGTAATCTTCATTGTTCAAGGCCTAAACACCACTGTCCAAGACCTAATCCCTACTGTTCATTCTTGTTCAAGGCGTAATCTCCACTGTTCAAGGCCCAATCCACACTGTTCAAGGCGTAATATCTGCTGTTCAAGGCCTAATCTCCACTGTTCAAGGCCTAAAGGTGTCATCCCACCATTGATTTTTGTTCTTTATTCTATAGTTAATAATAAAAGTTTGAAGGCTTGTCATTCATGGAGAATCCCAAATGAAAGAAGTGAAACCTACATTTTACTGTTTGTCAACCTCTGCACTATCAAAATATGATGAGAAAAGTAGGAGTCATGTGTCATATAAGAGATTTTTTTTCTGCTCAGTGTGTACACTAGTGACAAAGTGAAAGTAAACTTCCGAAATCATGTATTCATACCCCAATTTCCAAGCGTCAATTTTTTTTTCTAAATTCACAATTCAAACATGACAATGCTATCAAAATGTTCAAAATACATCAATATTGCCATTCAAATAAAAAAAATGAGCATTAAAATAAGGAAAATGCATTTTTAAAGAAGAAGAAATGAGGATTATTTAAAACCGCCATTATGCGACTACCCCACGGAAGAACTTCCTTTTTGCAATGGTGGTACTATGCCTAAACACCACTGTTCAAGGCGTAATCCCCACTGTTCAAGGCGTTATCTCTACTATTCAAGGCCTAATTTCCACTGTTCAAGGCGTAATCTTCACTGTTCAAGGCACACTCTCCATTATTTAAGGTGTACTCTTCACTGTTCAAGGCCTAATCTCCACTGATCAAGGCCTAATCTCCACTGTACAAGGCGTAATCCTCACTGTTCGAGGTGTAATCACCATTGTTTAATGCGTAATGTCCATTGTTCAAGGCCTTATTTCCACCGTTCAAGGTGTAATCCTCACTGTTCAGTGCGTAATCCTCACTGTTCAATGGGTAATGTCCACTGTTCAATACCTAATCTCCACTGTTCAAGGCCTAATCTCTACTGTACAAGGCGTAATCCTCACTGTTCAAGGCGTTATCACCATTGTTCAATGTGTATAGTCCACTGTTCAAGGCCTAATTCCCACTGTTCAAGGCGTAATCCTCACTGTTTAATGCGTAATAATCACTGTTCAAGGCGTAATCTCCATTGTTCAAAGCCTAATTTCCACTATTTAAGGCGTAATCACCAATGTTTAAGGCGTAATGGTTAATGTTTAACAATCCGTTATCAGTTTTAATGGCTCACAAAGCAAGTACAGTCTGTAATGTTCAGTCCCTTAAAACTAAGCTACTAAGTGCGTAATACTGGTTGTACCCAGGAAGACTTCGGGAGTGACTTTTATAAGTTGTAATAACATGTGGAAGTAAAATAAATAAATTTAAATGTAATCGACCAAGTGCATCACGTTATAGTATGTCTACTTCACTGTTTCGATTCTTTGTTTAAGTCGAAGTACGTTATGACTATCGCTTGTAAGTACTTCCTTTGAAATGTTAAACGTTAGTGCTTGAAATTCTATCAATTACCATTTAACTTCTTTTTGTGTAACCTTCCAAAGTTATTAAGTGAAAGATGAGTAATCCGGCATGAAACAATACATACTTCCCGGAAATATTTGTTTGTTTGGTGCATTGCTATTTTTATAACTCGACTTTATCAGGATCTGTTCTATTTACAGTAGAACTTAATTTCTTGTTAATAAATACATTAAACACCTTCAGTCTTGTAAATATCTGTTTAAGGACTTCGTCATGTTCCTTTTTATTTTTACCAGTCACGATTGTTAGTATATATTGTCCGCATGTTTGTCTAGCCGTACATGTTTCATATTGAATGTAAGTCGTCTATGTGGATATGATTGTTTGCCGGTCTGTAAAGTATGTAGTCAACTGAATAGATGTTAGTCTACTAATCTTTGTAGTTGTCACATACTTCTGTGGTTTTATTGGGAACATTGTACTCTTCATTAATGTCCAGGCGTGATTCATCAGTTTTTACAGAATCGAACGTGGACGCTTCTCGTTTGATTCAAAATTGGCCTCAAAGTTTCCAATAAATTACATGCTTTTGCTGATATGTTTATGTACACGCTTTTGTCGATGATTTGGTTATTAATCTTGGTAATAGTTTCAACAGTTTCCAAAGCCGTCTTTAACTCAAAATGTTTATTGAACTGTCCACATCTATCAATTATTTGATTTTTTAATTAATCTTAACTGTAGCCAATGGAAGGCTGTTTCTTTACACGATGTACGTTATCTACAATGTGTTGTCAGTTACTGTCACTCGTATGACCTTTTTCCGACATAAGTTTTGTATAAAGCATTTCATAAAGTGATTTAGTCTTCCTCAGTAGTGACAAAACTTCTATTTTGCCAGACATACTTTTGACGTTCGTGAAAATCTATCGCAATGACGACTACTAACCCGCTTTGTATATTTCTTAGTTTCTGATGTCCAGTTGTTTGCAGCTTTTATTTTTCCGTACAACTGCATTAACTTTCATCTGCTAGCTGGCAATGTCCTAGTCGTGGTCGACTTAGCTAAGTTTGCAATTATAGCAAATAGACAATGATCATGAGTTTGTGTGAATGGTGTACCTCTCTCGGGATACTTACCAATACGGTCGTAAGTGTTTGCACACATAATTCAATTAACCAGGCAATGCTGTATCATGAACTTTACATAATCTGTCAGTGGGGACTCGATTGGAACTACATTTATGTGCATCATGGTATCGGCAAACCCGATATATAGCCCTACCGTCGTCAAATTCAGTTCGCCGCGGGGAAAATGTGATACTTTCATTGTTTATGAATTGATTTATCACAAGAATCGTATACTAGCGTGTGTGCTCTAACGAATCAATTAATATATTAAAATGATGCATGGTAAATACTTGTACATTTTGATGTCATCTTACTGTAATATGAATCAAGCCTTAAGCAACCATGACAAGGACAGCAATAGCTTCAGTCACATGATAGTGATTTCACCTTTGATCATCCAATAAAACTTTTTTGTTGTTAAAGGGACTGTATTGGCAAGTAACACAAACACGCTGTTAATCCAGACTTTTCCTGTATGCAGTGTGCACAAAATAATGCTTATGTATTGACGTATAACCTTTTTTTACTTGAATGTTATCAAGTTATAACAGTACGGAGCTCAATGCAAACATTGCGCAATACTTTATTGCGGGACGTATTAAAGTTCTGGCCAATATTCAATTACTGTTAATTTGATAACTTTCAAGAAAATAAAGATTATACGTCAATAGATAAGCATTATTTTGTGCACACTGCTTACAGGAAAAGTCTGGATTAACAGCGTGTTTATTTTACTTGCCAATATAATCCCTTTAATAACTGCATAAGACTTTGTCCCTTATATCGCTTTCTAACAAGGCTGAAACAGTTGTTCGTTACTGAACCTAGCCCTTAGCTGTATTCAAGAATGCGTCGTCTTTATTTCAATGTTTTATTGATACCCATCAGAAATGATAAACAAACCATTTTATCATGTGTGATGTTTCTATTTCAGATGAAGGCGACTACTGAGAAACTTCTGGCGCTGATGTTAATGATTACATTCAGTATATCCACTGTGTTTAGTAATCCAATACTCAGTAATGCCTTACTTAAGCCATATGGTAAGAAATGATTGTATTTTTGATACAAATTAGGTAAAGGAAACCTTTCTTTTTCATTCAATGGTCTTTATGAATAGGTAAAATGTTGCTCTCTCTCTTCGTCCATCCGTCCACCCGTCGTCGTCGTCGTCGTCGTCGTCGTCTCTCTCTCTCTCTCTCTCTCTCTCTCTCTCTCACACACACACACACACACACACACACACACACACACACACACACACTCTGTCTGTCTCTCTCTCTCTCTCTCTCTCTCTCTCTCTCTCTCTCCCGATTCCCGTGTTTCTCTATCTCTGGCCTTGTTAACGGATACCATGATATGACGTGGCAATTGTCAATGTTGAAGTGGCTCGGCACTTTTAATGATACGTGTCGGATATGATCTGTGACATTTGCCTTTTGTACCACTCTTATGCTGCAAGAAATAAATTAAACCCGCACAACAGGGCTACTAGAATCGTATTGACATTTAATCAAACTGTCAAGTAGCCTATTATGTCAATATCAAGTTCTAAAAACATCCAGTTAAAATATCAAATTGTCAAATATAGACACTTGGTGAATAATGTTGACGCACTGTATATCGTCTGAACTGATTACTCGCGAGTTTTCAAAATTAGATATGCGTACTTTTGCGCTTTCCTAAACTATAACAATGTCAAATTAAAACAGTTTTTTTATTTGTATTAACTCAGATCAATATGGCAACATCACTTATTTTGGATCAACGTCCTTAATTACGATCAGAAAATAATTACGTCTTTTTCACCAATCAAATAATATAGAATGGGCATGTGTGACTAATGGATAGTAGACATATGTTACTATGGACATAAGGCTATGTAGCTATGGATATAAGTCATGTGTGACTATCTTGAGCATAAGTCATGTGTGACTATGGGCATAAACCATGTTTACTAAGAGCATAAGTTATGTGTAACTATGGACATAAGCCATGTGTGACTATGAACATAAGTCATGTGTAACTAAGAACATAAGTCATGTGTGACAAAGAGCGTAACTAAGAGCATAAGTCATATATGACTATGAGCTTAAGGCTATGTAACTATGAATATAAGGCTATGTTACTATGGATATCAGTCATGTGTGACTAAGAACATAAGTCATGTGTAACTAAGAGCATAAGTCATGTGTGACTAAGAGCATAAGTAATGTGTGAATATTAATATAAACCATGTGTGACTAAGAACATAAGCCATGTGTGACTAAGAGCATAAGCCATGTGTGACTATGGACATAAGCCATGTGTGACTATGGACATAAGTCATGTATGACTAAGAACATAAGCCATGTGTGACTATGGACACAAGCCATGTGTGACTATGGACATAAGTGATGTGTGCCTATGGACATAAGTCATGTGTGACTAAGAACATAAGCCATGTGTGACTATGGACACAAGCCATGTGTAACTATGGACATAAATCATGTGTAACTATGGACATAAGTCATATGTGACTATGAATATAAGTCATGTGTGACTAAGAGCATAAGTAATGTGTGACTTTGAATATAAGTCATGTGTGACTAAGAACATAAGCCATGTGTGAATATGGACATAAGTCATGTGTGACTATGGACATAAGTCATGTGTGACTAAGAGCATAAGAACGGTATCTGTGGTTGTTGTTTCTGATAGTCTTAAGCTCCAACATTCGGTGGGCCATATCCTCGTACACTGTTGTTTGTATATTGTTTTATGTATTATGTACGGTATCTGTTGTTGTTATTTCAGATAGTCTTAAGCTCCAATATTCGGTGACCTACATCCTCGTATACTGTTGTTTGTATAGTATTTTATGTATTATGTACGGTATCTGTGGTTCTTGTTTCAGATAGTCTTAAGCTCCAATATTCGGTGACTTACATCCTCGTAAACTGTTGTTTGTATAGTATTTTATGTATTATGTACGGTATCTGTTGTTGTTGTTGTTTCAGATAGTCTTAAGCTCCAAGATTCGGTGGTCCACATCCTCATAAACTGTTGTTTGTATATTATTTTATGTATTATGTACGGTATCTGTGGTTCTTGTTTCAGATAGTCTTAAGCTCCAATATTCGGTGACCTACATCCTCGTATACTGTTGTTTGTATAGTATTTTATGTATTATGTACGGTATCTGTTGTTGTTGTTTCAGATAGTCTTAAGCTCCAAGATTCGGTGGCCCACATCCTCGTATACTGTTGCTAATCTATTGTTTTATGTATTATGTACGGTATCTGTTGTTTTTGTTTCAGATAGTCTTAAGTTCCAAGATTCGGTGGTCCACATCCTCGTTTACTGTTGTTTGTATAGTATTTTATGTATTATGTACGGTATCTGTTGTTGTTGTTTTAGATAGTCTTAAGCACCAAGATTCGGTGGCCCACACCGTCGTATACTGTTGTTTGTATAGTATTTTATGTATTATGTACGGTATCTGTTGTTGTTGTTTTAGATAGTCTTAAGCACCAAGATTCGGTGGCCCACACCGTCGTATACTGTTGTTTGTATAGTATTTTATGTATTATGTACGGTATCTGTTGTTGTTGTTTTAGATAGTCTTAAGCTCCAAGATTCGGTGGCCCACATCCTCGTATACTGTTGTTTGTATAGTATTTTATGTATTATGTACGGTATCTGTTGTTGTTGTTTTAGATAGTCTTAAGCACCAAGATTCGGTGGCCCACACCGTCGTATACTGTTGTTTGTATAGTATTTTATGTATTATGTACGGTATCTGTTGTTGTTGTTTCAGATAGTCTTAAGCACCAAGATTCGGTGGCCCACACCGTCGTATACTGTTGTTTGTATAGTATTTTATGTATTACGTACGGTATCTGTTGTTGTTGTTTCAGATAGTCTTAAGCTCCAAGATTGGTGACCCACATCCTCGTATACTGTTGTTTGTATAGTATTTTATGTATTATGTACGGCATCTATTGTTGTTGTTTCAGATAGTCTTAAGCTCCAAGATTCGGTGGTCCACATCGTCGTATACTGTTGTTTGTATATTGTTTCATGTATTATGACGGTATATGTTATTGTTGTTTCAGATAGTCTTAAGCTCCAAGATTCGGTGGGCCACATCCTGGTAAAACGACAAATTCAAAGTGAACTTTCCGAGCTGTATGCATATTGCCTAACGAGGGGACGATACGATAGAAGATGCAGAGAAGCTTTTAGACGGAAAAACCCCAGACCAACTATAACAGTCATTACAGCAAAAAAATGATATTACAAATAGACATTTAATTTTGCATATGTGTTTTTATATATAAATAAAATGTAAACTTTACTAAAATTACGGTCTAGCTTTAAGCATGACTACCAATCATAACTCCTGATAGGTCTTCCTCTGCATTATCACCGAACATTCATAGGTATATTATCATCATTATTATTAATAATATCATTATTAATATTATCATCATTATCATCATTATTATCATCATTATTATTATTATTATTGTTATTATTATAATTATTATTATTATTATTATTAGTAGTAGTAGTAGTAGTAGTAGTAGTAGTAGTACTGTTATTATTATTAGTAATAATCATAATAATATTATCATTGTTACTATTATCATAATTGCTATTATTTATTATTATAATTTTGTTATTATTATTGTCATTGTCATTTTCACTATTATTATTTTCATTATTATTATTATTATTATTATAATTATCACTATAATTATTATTATTATTATTATTATTATTATTATTATTATTATAATAAGTTGTAGTAGTAGAAGTCAATATAATTCTTTTGTAACTTTTATTTCAATTTAGTTGTACAAAACAGACATATTGATACAAAATATTTCATGACAATTATATAAACATTTAGAAATTTCTAATAGCCATTGAGTAAATATAATGACTGGAAAAAGAAGTGCAATCCAGCACAATGTCACAATACGTATTCCCTACTGACTGGTAGTTTATTCCCAAAAAAACACCACATGAGGTATTGAATGCTCATGGAAATACGTTGTAACAGAAAGTGACTTTAGACTATACTTGACCAAATCTCTTCAATTGCTAAGAAATAAATTATATTATAAGCACAAAGTAAGAGTCAAAGGTCACTAGTTGCAAAAAACAACAATAACATTTAAATGTCTCGAAGTTTCTGATATACTCAAGCACTTAAGACTTCATGTATATCTAAGAATTGAGTTCAATGGAATTCATATATTTACTTATTATAAATACCGTAATTTTGCCAAGTTATCTTTATATAAGAATTTCTGAACCACAAAATAAAATAATCCAAGTAGCAATAGTACTTTTGAAAGAATGTATTTAGTTACTATGGATTTTCACCAACATAGTCGCTATGGAGGGTTTTTAACTCCCAACGTTCACTGCCAGGGTAGTTAATATTTGTAAGAGGAGACTAACAAATTACACCGCTATACTAGGCTATCTGCTATACTAGGCTATCTGCTATACTAGGCTATCTGCTGATGGTGAATTAACACAGATCCTAGTTTATAGCGTGCATCTCCTCGAATTTCATTTTTTGGCAGCTTGATTGAAATTATTTCTTTGCCAATTAAATGTATTAACAATAATCTAGTAGTATGCAAAATTATAATAAAAACAAACTGTTGAATTTTGAAAAAGGATTCTTTGATTTGAATCATTGAAACTCGAAAACCGAAGAATGAAAATAAAGTACGCGTTCTGCGACTCACCAGTTATTTCTATTTCATAACTCAAACATGTTTAAGGAAATTACCATGTGGCTAGCACATATGACCTATCAACGTCTCACTACACAGCCTTTTTCCCCCCACAGTAACATGATTATTACGCTTAAAAAAAGGCCTATGTAATTTGGTATTGAAATATTTTCAAAATGGTTCATAGCAGTTGTGATTTCTTGCTGCAGATGAGTAGAGCAAAAGTTTGCATAGCATATATTGTAACAAGACATCACTTGTATTAAAAAGTGACTTTTATAGGATTTCAACATATGCATGTATTTATGGGCATTTGAGGACATATTTTATAAAAAAAATCTCAGGGTGTCACTGCACCCTCTTAAAAAAACAAGCTGGTCAACCTACCAGTTATTGTGCATTTTTATGTGGGAATACATTCCTACTATGAAAAAACACTTTATAAAAAAATTAAATGTGGAACTTTTTTTACCATGGAAATCCTACACCTTATTTTATATAGAACAAAGAACAAAAATCAACTGTGTAGTGAGACTTTTAATGTAACCAATTACAAACAATATTTTTGGTGGATCTTTCTTATCTTAGTAACGCTCTCCTGACAACACGTTTTGAATATATAATAGCTGCATGGATTAGCTGTAAAGCTGAGGTACTTTTCAAACATGAACAATTCATTTGCACAATAAATAAAGCTGTAATCACACGTAGGATAAGTCGAATAGATTATGTTAAACATATTAACGTATATAATTTTACCTAGCTGATAAACCAAGTGCATTAAAACATGATTTTACTTATACAATAAATGTTTGAAAATCTGAATGAAACTATTCCTATAAAGTTCACTGTAAGATAAACGTATATGTTTGATTTATTATTTTATTATAGTCTTGTCCATATACATACATATAAAGCAATGATTTGCTTAAACGTTGCTAACATATTTTCCTGGACACTGGCTCAACTTCATATTAGTGCACAGTACGCGATAATTTTAGGGAATCATGCGTTATTTTAAACGTGTTTGCTGTTTAATGGTGCTGAACGCTTCCCAGGCATATTAGTATTAACAGCTATCGTCAATACCGCAACAACATAAACTATAATAAGTTAAGTTACGGGATTTTCAAAGTCCATCTCATTACATTAATATTACATTGTAGGAATATCAAGATATGTCTTTTGAATAGTCTCTTTTTCAAATATTAGATCATATACACCCGATTGGTATTACGATACACTGACATTGCACTATATGTGTTATCAACAGCCAGAAAATATACGTGACCTATTGGTCGTTCTTAAATATTTGACCTTGGTGATCAGCATGATCAGTATGGATTGTTATGTTGATTTCTTAGAAAAACTGACTGTCACAACACATGTTCACGTTCACAAAAATAAGATACGCTAATGCCTCTGCTTCTCCTTTGTTTGATGTAAGAAAGATCACATACCGTCCACCACAACGAATTATCCAGTTATTAAGATAAAAGTCAGAACGTGTTTGGCATATATTCAATAATATGTGAATTCTGGTGCCGTCTCATAACGACAATATATATATCCGTTAGATCTTCAACAGTTTTGGATCTCCTTTGGTTTACTTGTGTTTCTGGCCATCAGTTGAATGTAAGTAAACAACGTTGGAAGCAGACTCCAAACTCTAAAATATGACCGGGGTCATGTGTTTGGATATGTCGTAAGCTGCCAGTTTTTTAAGTCGGAGCAAGAAGAACGAAAAATAGTTCATGTTGTAAGAACTATGGTAAATCAATGTAGTATGACATTTTCCAAAAGTTATTTTTCTCATACATCGTGTTTGACTATTGTATTTCCTTAGTATTGCAGTACAACTGTAACAGTTTTCAATTTTTGAAATATATTCGAACATTTATAGATTACCGTCCACAGAACGACATTTACATGAACTGTTGTAATGAGAATGGAAAGGAAGCCTAATACACTTTTGTCTGCAAGTGCTCTAGATAAATTATAATAGTAATAACAATATAACCGCTTAATAATGGACAGGCTTTTCAAGTATAGGTTTAGGTCTGGACGATGAAATATCGATATAAAGTTGTTGATATGATTTTAATGTTTACTGATGCAGTCGGTGGTCAGTACTAAAGAGTGGTCCAGCTCTATATTTCACATAATTGCATTCTACCTCATATAATTTAGTGCTTTGCTAAATTGAGTGGTAACAATAACCATATTATATGTTACATGAGTCTGCAGTGAAGTTACCAGTTCTACTAGAGACTATGACCGTTCAGCCTGGTGGATAGTTATGCCTTATTTAATATATTTTGGTGTTATTTTACTAACCTTTAATGTGGCAAATACAACGTCTCGTGCGATATTAGGCCATGAATTACAAGTTAACAAATCGACACCTTTATTGCCATCCTCCTCCTCATCCCGTTCGTTGACTTAAGTTATTGTAAACGATAAGAAACTTTCTGGTACTACTTTAGATGCATTTTCAATTCTAATAATGTTATAGCTACGTCCGGGTGTGGCTGTAATAAAATGTATTTTCTTTAGTACTGTATTATCCATTGCTAGTAACACACTGTGTTTATCATCAGTTCTCAAAGACATATTTCAATGATTGCCTTGACCCACAATTATCAATTTGAAATGATTACATTTTGTATGTTAGCTTTATAGAAATAAAAAGATTTTTAAGTCTAATTAGGAAACTTGATTTCGCCTTTAATAAAGAGGTTTAAGATATATTAATTAATAATATTTTACAATCACAATACTAATCATACTAAAGGTTAAATATTAGAGTTCTCAGTAGTTTTGCCAAACATCAGGTAGATTTATATCACATAACGTATAGCTACCAGCTTGACTAGGACAGCGAATGTGCTAGGCACTTAACAGTTATTGTGATACTGTTGTAATGTCATTGGACAAATATTAAGACATATCTATTGTCTTAATATCCCCTGATTGTGTAAAAGCTTCACCTCTATTTTCTTTTGCTACATACAGTATATCTTTTAAATTACAAGCAGCTTCGTTTTGTACAAAATACTGAAGAAATGCATGTAAAGTTCATTCCGACTGTATTATACATAAATATATCCATGGTGAACTAAAAAACAGGAAAGCTTTATGTGTATGATGAAAGTAAATAAACATTCCACATTACTTTGATTAATCCCATAATAAAGTTGAAAAATAATAAAAGAATATGACATACTTTTAACAATTCAGTCCCTCAATATTTTACTAGTTGACTTTTGACCCAATGATCTTAGTTAATGATGACCTTTTAAGTCCGTCAAAAGCTGTGTATTCCTTGTATTTGCATACATAAAAGCAAAAGAATGTTGCGCTTAAGTTTGTATAATGCCATTAGACACATTCTTCACATGATCACTATTTTCACTTGACCTTGTAACTCAGTCAAACTGTTAAATACATTTTGGCAACCGATAGTTGCTAATGTAGGTTACAGTGGTAAGTTCATTTAGCCCGGTTGCCGTCTATGGACACGCCGTAATTCATGCATCGATTCTAGCAACATATTTGTGAATTTTCACCAGATGATTTGTAATAAAAAAGAACAAATCAATAGACATACTCAACTGCAACACAAGACAACGAAAATTAAATTGTTTCTTTTATATGAGATTGTGCGCCTGCTTTCGTAACGATTGCCAGTACACGTAACCATGGTTTCTGCATTCCACTAGGCGGTGAACCAGTAAAAGACTCAACCTATTTTCTGCAAGTGACTGACTATTTCCCCACTCAGACAGAGGTGGAAGATTCATGACCGTAGAAAACGTTTATGGCTATAACCATTACAGGGACTGTCGCCGGGCCGGAATTTGACTATAAGATTGTATATAATACATTATCTATTCTTTATATACTTTGGATGCTATTTTTCTTCTCAGGGTACTAGCACTATTATTAACGCATCTTGGCATACTTGCATGAATCCCGGATAAGAGGCGTAGCATTGTAATGGACACAGTGGTGGCCGCTCACGCCAGAGGTTGCGGCTTCGATCCCCAGCTCGACCCTATGCCTCTTAAAACACTCATTACTGGTTTTAACCAGTTAGCAGTTCATATAAACTTTGAGCTTTCTTCGCAATCAAGCTAAAATAAATTAGTTTAATGCAGTATAACAGATACTCAAACATGGTGGTTTATATTAAAGTCATTTTATTCACATGTTTATATATTTCGCATATAAGTTCAAAGTCACAAAGCTAACGCTCGTCTAAAAATAAACCTAGTCTAACACTGGAAATGTTACCATGCTAGTGTCCATAGTCACACATGACTTATGTCCATTGTCCATAGTCAAACATGACTTGTGTCCATTGTCCATAGTCAAACATGACTTATGTCATTTTCCAATAATAATAACAATAACAATAATATAAAAAAAAAAATAATAATAAAAATAATAATAAACAAGAAAATATCGGTTGAACCGATGGATGCTCCCCAAGTGAGTGTTTGACTCTGTACCGGCTACTTGGTTGAAAAATACCAAACTGCATAGCAGGTAATGATGCATCCTAGCAAGTTTCACAAAATTCCAACATGGGTTTGTTGAGAAATAGCACGGGCAATAATTTGGTCACAGACAGAATGAAAGGGCCATAACTCCGTGAAAAAAATCACCGAACCGGAACACATAGACAATATGCGCATCTGCACTTGGTAATGATGCATCCTAGCAAAGTTCATAAAATTCCAAAATAGGGTTGTAGAGTAATAGCTCGGACAAACATTTGGTCACAAATAGAATTAAAGGGCCATAACTCCATGAAAAAACACATCAAACCGGAACACATAGACAATATGCGCATCTGCACTTGGTTATGATTCATCCTATCAAGTTTCACAAAATTCCAACATGGTGTAGTAGAGAAATAGCGCGGACAAGAATTTGGTCACAAATAGAATCAAAGGGCCATAACTCCATGAAAAATCATCAAACCGGAACACAAAGACAATATGCGCATCTGCACTTGGTAATGATGCATCTTAGCAAGTTTCACAAAATTCCAACATGGGTTTGTAGAGAAATAGCGGGGACAATAATTAAGTCACAGACTCAATCAAAGGGCCATAACTCCGTAAAAAAGTCACCGAACCGGGACACTTAGACAATATGCGCATCTGCACTTGGTAATGATACATCCGAGCAAGTTTCATAAAATTCCAACATGGGATTGTAGAGAAATAGCGCGGACAAGCGTTTGGTCACACATAGAATCAAAGGGCCATAACTCCGTAAAAATCATTCAACCAGAACACAAAGACAGTATGTGCATATGCACTTGGTAATGATGCATCCTAGCAAGTTTCATAAAATTCCAACTAAAGGTTGTAGAGAAATAGAACAGACAAGAATTTGGTCACAAACAGAATCAAAGGGCCATAACTCCGTAAAAAATCATCGAACCGGAACACAAAGACACTATGCGCATCTGCACTTGGTAATGATGCATCCTAGCAAGTTTCATAAAATTCCAACCAGAGGTTGTAGAGAAATTGCCCGGACAAAAACTAGGGGACGCACAAACGGACACGCGCACGGACGCACGGACGAAGCGGCGACTATATTCTTCCCCCCTTTGGGGGAGCATATAAATAATGATGATGATGATGATGATGATGATGATGATGATGATGATGATTATAATAATAATGATAATAAATGATGATGATGATGATGATGATGATGATGATGATGATGAATATGATGATGATGATGATGATGATAATAATAATGATAATGATAATAAATGATGATGATGATGATACTGATAACAATGATAATAATAATAATAATAATAATAATAATAATAATAATAATAATAATAATAATAATAATGATAATAATAATAATAATTATAATATCAATAATAATGATGATAATATGACTATGAATAGTCAGTGACAATGTGACGGTCATCTGTCAGAAGAGTAAGGTTGGTGGGTATGCTAAAATACCGTAATATTTGTAAAGTTTACATTTTATTTAAAAATAAAAACAGGTATTCAAAACAAAATGTCTTTTTTTAATCACTTTTTTGATCTAATGACTGTAACAGTAGGCCTTGGAGATCTCCGCCTGCATTTAATATGGTTATGTCCCTTCATAACACAAAATGCCCACAGTTCCGACAGCTCGCTTGGAATGTGACGTCTAATGAGGATGTGACCCACTGAATCTTGGAGCTTAAGATTATCTGAAACAATAATAACAATATTTTTCAGATACCATACATAATACATAATATAATATACAATTTTCGAGTGTCAGTTTTTTTTCTGGAGTGTATAAATATAACAAAATTTAGGGTAGCAATTACAAGATTAATTGTTTCATCGCACCACCTTATAATAGAATCTGGTATATGGCACAGACCGAGAGCTATCCCCTTTTAATTAAGAAAATGCAATTCTTGTCAAACAATTGAAGTTGAATATCATTTAATTATGGAGTATTCATAACATATACGATTCTGTAGACTAATAATAAATAAACTAGTACATGTAGAACCTTTCGTAGTAAAGATGAAAATGGTGAAATTTAAGCATGAATATTTCCGTTTCAAAATGATACATTGTGTGTTACGTCATGTGTGTAAATGTATTCCTGTTGTGTATATGTTCACACGGGCTTACGGCCTAATAAACTGCAAGTTAAAGTTTCTATACAAACAACAGTGTATACACACTGCATATACAGGTAGGGGTTTTGTTGTTTGTTTTGCTGTTGTTGTTGTTTTGTGGTTGGGGGTCAATCAGAAAATCGTTTTGCCACGCCCAAAGGATGCAAAATATGAATCGGCAGAGAAAGGACACGAAATGGGCGAGGATATTTTATCGTATTTCAGTCACACATGACTTATGTCCATTGTCCATAGTCACACTTGACTTTTGTCTATTGTCCATAGTCACCTTTGACTTATGTCTATTGTCCATAGTCACACTTGACTTATGTCCATTGTCCATAGCCAAACATGACTTATGTCCATTGTCAATAGTCACACATGACTTATGTTATTGTCCATAGTCAGACATGAATTATATCCATTGTCCATAGTCACACATGACTTATGTTTATTGTTCATAGTCGCACATGACTTGTGTCCATTGTCCATAGTCACACATGACTTATGCCCTTATCTATAGTCACACATGATTTATGTCATTGTCCATAGTCACATATGACCTATGTCATTGTCCATAGTCACATATGACTTATGGCATTGTCCATAGTCACACGTGACATATGTCCATTATCCATAGTGACAAATGACTTATGTCATTGTCCATAGTCACACTTGACTTATGTCAATTGTCCATAGTCACACTTGACGTATGTCCTTTGTCACACATGACTTATGTCCATTGTCCATAGTCACACATGACTTGTGTCAATTGTCCATAGTAGTCACACATGATTTATGTACATTGTCCATAGTCACAAATGACTTATGTCCTTTGTCACACATGACTTATATCCATTGTCCATAGTGACACATGACGTATGTCCATTGTCCATAGTCACACATGACTTGTGTCAATTGTCCATAGTAGTCACACATGACGTATGTCCATTGTCCATAGTCACACATGACTTGTGTCATTGTCCATAGAATTCATACATGACTTATGTCCATTGTCCATATTCACATATGATTTATGTCCATTGCCCATAGTCACACATGACTTTTGTCCATAGCCACACATGACTTATGTCCATTTACCATAGTCACACATGACTTATGTCATTGTCCATAGTCACACATGACCAATGTTCATTTTTCATAGTCACACATGACCTATGTCCATTGTCCATGGTCACACATGACCTATGTCCATTGTCCATAGTCACACATGACTTATATCCATTGTCATAAAGACTTATTGTTACTAAATAGTAAGGTTGTTGTGGCCTAATTTAGTAGTGTCAGCTAGTACGTGTCTATTGGAATGATATAGACTACATTTAGAGCGTGGGTTAGTTAAAACGTATCGATAAATCGATAGGAGTAACGTTTTTAAGATCTTTGAACATATTCATTTCAATAAGAATAAATCCTTTTGATGTTTATTTAATGAAAATCCATTAAGTATTCAGAAAGTTACAACAATTAAACGGGTTTATTATTTGTAAAACTAATTTAAATTTACGTTGAGCCTATTTTGTAAAAGACGCATCGTAGAATATCGTACGATATATTGAAACTTGTTAATTCGTAATTTGCACGAAATTAACAAAGGTATGTGAAGTGTTTTACAATATATATCTGACTGTATTACGGAAACATCGTCAAGTCTAGCGGAGCACATCTTTCGGAATCGTTGTGACGGGAAGGATTCAGCATGTTACTGTTCCATTTCATAACGGCAAATGGGTATGTGAATTTTATATTATGTTGTATATGGTTGAGTTATTTAAATGTCTGATAGATGTATTTTGACGTAATCAGATCTAAGTAAAGTTGTATAAATTGTTTATATCCATTCCGACGAAAATGTCTGTAATTTAATTTCACATCCGCGGTGTTCAGAGTTGTTTTGTTAGAATATTGGCCGAGGAATCTGAGAACGTATTTTGAGCTGTTGATATCATGTTTACGATGAAGTAATGAAATTCATCATGTTAGAATTGATTGATATGTGTAATTAAATTTTATGGATGCTTATTCTGATATTCAGAAAGTGAATAGATACATAATTGGTCGGTAATTGTTTATATTATAAATTAGAAATTTTGTAGAGATATACTTGCTACTTTGGGATTGACGGCAGGTCATATATGAGATGTTGTTTAAACTACCATGAAACTGCAGATAGTAAGAATTGAATGAACTGTTATCATATACTGATAAATCTACCATGAAACTGTTAGATGGTAAGAATTGAATGCACTGTTATCATATATTGATAAATCTACCATGAAACTGTTAGATGGTAAGAATTGAATGCACTGTTATCATATATTGCTAAAACGCCATGACATTGATAGATGGTAAGGTCATTACGTATTGAGTAACTAGTAAATCTGAGTTTATATATGTATTGTAGCCGTTTTTAGACGTACGCGAGACACGTGTTCGCTACGTTTACGACGTATAGACGTGACAGGAAGTCAGCTGGTGGTAGTACCGTCATAAGAACAGCAACCCACATAATCGTTATATGGATGACTTGACGATCCTGGCGTCTGGGTATAGTCGAAGTATAGACATAAAGCTAGATAACTCAGTACAGAGTTCTAGGGGAGATAACTCTGTTTATAAAGCCATCGCCACGAGGGACGATTGACGCTAACATCTACGATAATCCGGACGCGGTAGCAGTATCTTAAATACAACACTAGTGTATTTTAATTACACTTATAACATTCATATAATGTAAGCAGTTTGTATCTCGATATAGATATACGGAACGTGTAGGAGAAAGAAGTTGTGATTAAAACAGTGTTAATTCCATCATAGGACATCTTTTAATCAGCGTTACTTTTTTCGTTGAGTAATAAGCTTTAATTTGTATTTATTGTATAAATGTATATTTGTAATTTTATTCATGTAAAAATAAAATTGTAAATTGTAAATTTTATTTTGAGTATACTTGTGTTCTACCCTCGTGAGTTGTCGGCCCTTGGTCATTTATGCTACACTTATGTCTATAATAACACATGACGTAAGTCTATAGTCACACATAATTTATGTCAATGGTGATACATGGCATATGTCTGTTAGTCACATATGCCTTATGTCCATTGTCACAAACGACTTTTGTCCAAAGTCTTATATATCTTATGTCCATAGTCACATATGACTTATATCCATAGTCCAAAATAATTGATGTTCATAGTCACAAATGAACTATGTCAATTAGTCACACCTGACTTATATCCATAGTCACAATTGACTTATATCCATAGTCAAAAATAATTAATGTCCATAGTCACAAATGACTTATTTCTATAGTCACAAAAAATAATGTCCATACCACAAATAATTAATGTCCATAGTCACAAATGACTTATTTCTATAGTCACAAAAACTTAATGTCCATAGTCACAAATAATTAATGTCCACAGTCACAAAGGACTGGCAATAATTTAGGAAATATCAAAAGTACGCATATTTCAGTTTTAAAAATTGCAAGTAATCAATTTAGACGAGACATTATTCACCAAGTGTCTATATTTAACAATGCGGAGTTCTAACTCGATGTTTTTATAGTTTAATATTGAAATAATGGGCTACTTGACTGTTTCATTAAATGTCAATATGATTATAGTAGCCCTGTTGTGCGTATTTAATTTATTTCTTGCAGCATAAGAGTGGTACAAAAGGCAAATGTCACAGATCATATCCGACACGTATCATTAAAAGTGCCGAGCCACTTCCACATCGGCAACTGCCACGTCATATCATGGTATCCGTTTACAAGGCCAGACAGACAGACAGACAGACAGACAGACAGACAGACAGACAGACAGACAGACAGACAGACAGACAGACAGACAGAAAGGCAGGCAGGCAGGCAGGCAGGCAGGCAGACAGACAGACAGACAGACAGAGGGAGCGCAAACATTTTTACCTATTTATAAAGACCATTGAATAAAAAAGAAAGATTTCCTTTACATGATTTGTGTTAAAAATACAATAATTTCTTACCATATGGCTTAAGTAAGGCATTACTGAGTATTGGATTACTAAACACAGTGGATATACTGAATGTAATCATTAACATCAGCGCCAGAAGTTTCTCAGTAGTCGCCTTCATCTGAAATAGAAACGTCACCGTTAACACTTAACACTTAATTTGCTTATCATTTAATTAAAGCTTTGAATACAACTGTGGATATTCAGTAATTTTCAGAACAACTGTTTCAGCTTTGTTAAGAAACGAAAAAATATTTAAAAAACCCATCCCCAATTGGAATTCGTGTATTTTCTTTATATATATTTAGCTTTACTGGCCAAAGGCGCATTGTCCGTCGTCTGTCGTTTGTCTTCCGTCATCTGTCGTCTGTTAGCAGCACTTTATCTGAAATATCTAGGCCAATTAAATTCAAACTTCACATGGATGTTTCTATTACATAGAAGACTATACAGACATTTTTTTCGATTTGAGATTTAAAATGGCCGCCGTTACTAGAAATAGTCCAAAACTTAAAAATCTTCTTTTCAAGAACCGCCTAACAGATTTTGAGTTCTATTAGATTTGTACAAATGATGTCGTCCCTGTGCTTAAAAAATACCTCCGCCTCGATGGTTCAATTAGGGGACACATGTCATTGTAATAAATGTTTTGTTTTTTTTAAAAATGGAACTGATTTTGCCTATATTTTAACAGAAGCATTGTTTGGTCAAGGAGGTTCTGATTTGAAAAAATAGCCGGTCGGTCAAATTTGTTTGGCATGATTTATCCCTATGTGTAGGAGTTTGAATGCAGATAAGAAGTAAGGGGATAATAGTCAAAAGGACTCGTAAGGGGATTTAGGATTTTACATTGGGCTACGATTCTCATTTTTCATCAATTTGGGCAAACTTATTATTCAATTTGAGTTCTGAAACATCCTCATAAAATAAGACATTTAATTAGGAGAATTGACTTTCCATAAGAGGCCAGGTTGGCACACAAAAGGGTTAAAATAGAAAATTTTCCAAAATCTTTGTCTCAACAACCGGTAAGCCAAATGTGTTCATATTTGGTATAGATTATTCTTCTGAGTTTGGGTTTAACAAGGGCCTGTACGTAATAGGAATAAAATGAAAAAAAACGAAAAAAACTTAATTTTTTCATCCATTTATGATTGATTTTTTTTCATTCAATTTAAGTTCTGACGCATCTTTTAGTCATAACAAATAAAATTTTGTTCAATAAGAAGGATTGAATTTCCAAAAGGGGCCAGGTGGGCTCACAAAATGGTTAAAATTGAACATTTTCAAACATTTTCTTTTCAACAACCGGTCAGACTTTGTTCTTATTTGGGACAAAGTTGAAGTTATCCCTATGACTAGGGGTTTGGAGTTTGTACAAATCAAAGGGCTAGTATTAATAGAGACCCTGCAAGGGGACTTTAAGTTTTACATAGGAATACTATGAAAAAACGGAAAATTCTATTTTTTTTTCATTCTTTTATGCAGAATTGTTATGCAGTATGACATCTTAAGCAAGCATCTAATAATAATAACCTATAAGGTTTAGTTAAATAAGCAGGATTAAATTTCTATAAGGGGCCAGGTGGGGTCACAAAAGGTTAACATTGAAAATTCAAATGAGTTTTGCATAGGAATACTATGGAAAACGGAAATTCTCAATTTTCATAAATGTTTTTTCTCAACAACCAGTCAGGCATATTTGATCATAATTTATATAATTATTGCCTATGGGGCTTGAAGCTTTTGCGAGTCCAGGGGCTAAGGTATGTAGGAGGAACTGATATACAAATAGTATGGGAAGATAAAAAATCCCCAGTTTCTTATCCATTTGTTCAATTACTAATTTATTGTTTCATATCTGAAGCATTGTCTAGTTTTAGCAAATTAGATTTGGTTCGACAAGGAGAATGAAATTTCCAAAAGGGCCCAATGGACAATACAATGACTGACATTGTAAAATTTCAAAATCTTCTTCTCAATTACCTTTCTGTCAAACCTGTTCATATACGATATTAAGTATCCTTACGTCAGCAAGGGATTGAAGATTCTGCAAATCAAGGGGCTGTGATATATAGGGACTCTGTAAGGTGATTCTTACTTTCACATAGGAATATTATGGGGAAATTTGAATTTATTCATGTTCGCTTCCATGTCACCGAGTACAAAAACTTCTATTTAACATATAAAGCATTGTCTGCTCAACGCAAATCCCTATGAGTAGGTGATTGAAGTTTTCACGAATCAAGGGAATGCATAAGGGTCCGTACGGGGACTGTATTTTTCATGTGAATGGTATGATAATCATATATAAAAGGATGAAATCGATATGTTTTGCTGTATTTTTAAAATGCAGAACAGAACAAATATCTATTTCGATTTGTACAAAGTACATCTTTACTCATACAAATACAATTTACAATTTACACAATAATTTTAGTATCATGTCATTAATCGAATAATGATGAATCCGTAAATCAAGTCGAAGAAATCAATCGAGGCTGAACCAGAAAACATTTTAGGATAGATATTATAAAATAGTATTATATAACGTTGTTTAGAATAGCGGATCTAACAGATATAGCTTTTTTAAGGTAAATGGCTCACACATTCACACAAGATTTTTTTTATTATTTGACTTAAATAGCAATTCTAGAAATTTAAACATACAATATAAACCTCTGCACGATTAATATGTATAATGTGTTTTAAGAACATGTAAATAATGTCAGCTATATTGGTATATGCAAATGAATATGGATAATGCCTCAAGTTACAGAGTGGTTTATTGTTTTTATGTTTCGGGTGTTTTAACTTCATGCTCTTTTTGTTTATTCATCTCTCATTTTATAAGTCAAGATTAGCACTATACTATTCAAAAGGAGTTTAAAGATATAATAAGTCAAATGATTGAATATGCAAACGAACTAGTAGTGATATGCAATTTATATACTTGGGTATATACTCCTATACTGAGGTAATGAATGTTATAACGATAATACTATTATAACTACGTCACAAGCAATATTCAGCTTTTATTCAGAATTTGATTTGATTATATTATTCGGTGAAATAAAGAAGGACACAACCTATGCAATAACCCACAATGCCACCATGATGACCACCTTACCAGTTTTTTTTATAAAGCAAATATTTTGGTTTCATCAGCTCAATTACTAGTTCTCATAGGTCAATCATATACGTTCGTGTAGTTCGTTTCAATGAAAAGAACGGTATATCATATAGCTATGTATAATAACGATGAAGTCAAATGTAATGCTCTTGTATAATGACACGTTTAAGAGGATCACTTGTATTGAACATTCCAGTTACACAAACTATTGTTAGACAATTATATAAACATATCATGGAACAAAGTGATTAATGGCCATATCGAGTTGTATCGAAGTTGTCTGTATTGCTAGATACTCTGTCGAAAAATTGATATTTACCAATTATATGTCGCCATTAACATCAATTTCACCAGCAGCTAAAACATACGCTGCTCAAGGCTAAGTATATCCCCGCATGCCAAGTCTAATTGATCAAAGAAGGTCAACGTGTCTCATAACGGAGAATGTCTCGCTTATTATTAGAATGCAATGATATGCAACTCTCGAAATAATTTATTCTGTCGGACACAAAAGCAAGCAATGTCTCAGCTAGAAGGTATATTCATTCTCGATTAAATGACGCTGTTGTGGAGTCCGATGACAACCGTTTTCCATTATTTGGGAAACTACGTTCACTTTGTCTGTAGTGTATTATAGAGAAGAGAGAAAACACATCATGACCCCTTTTTATCTAATGATAATTTTAGTACCCCAGATCTCATTAACAATAAAAGGTAAGGTTTTATTGGGTCAAAGGTGAAGTTTAGTCATTGTTGTCCTTGTTATGACTGTTTAAGGCCAGATTCATATTACAGTTATATGGCATTGTGTCCGAAATGTAATAGTGTTTAAAATGTAGAGAATTTTAATATATATTCATAAATTTGATAACTATTGATTCGTTAGAGCACGCACACTAGTATACGATTCTTGTGACAAAACAATTCATAAACAATGAAAGTACCACATTTCCCGTGGCGAACTAAATGTGACGATGGTAACGGTATAACTCGGGTTTGTTGATACGACGATGCACATATGTGTAGTTCCGAATGAGTCCCCACTGGCTGATAATGTAAAGTTCATGATACAACATTGCCTGAATAATTGAATTAGGTGTGCAAACGCTGAAGATAGTATTGGTAAGTATCCCATGAGAGAGGTACATCATTTACGCCAATGATAACGGGTATTGTCTATTTGCTTGGCAAACTAAGCTAAGTGGACTACGACTAGTATATTGGAAATATCGCTATTGCAAGCTAGCAAATGAAAGTTACTGCAGTTGTATCGAACAAAATAAGTCAACAATAAAAGCTACAAACAACTATATATCAAAAAGTAAGAAACATGCACAACAGGAAACTGGCGAGATGTCGCAATTACGGTGGTTCGTATCCCCAACAACGTACAACCCTAGTGTAAATGAAGCTGCACGAACGTCCAAAATATGTCTGGCATAAGGAAAGTTGTGACACTACCTTGGCAATGTGGCAAAGTTTATGAAATGCTTTATACAAAAGAAAAATGTCTGAAAAAGTCATACGAGTGACATAAATTGACAACGCATTTTGGGTGATGAGTGTCGAGTAAAGAAACATACTGTCGGCAAATAGCTTTACAGCTAGTGTTTTATATTCGTAAATCCGACACAAAATAAAGTTTCTTGTATCTTGTATCTTGTAACAGCAGTCAAATGACTAAAGTTAAGATAAATGATTTAAAGCTCTAATTATTGATAGATGTTGGCAGTTCAATAAACATTTGAAGTGAGAGACGGCTTTGGAAAATGTTGAAACCATTACCGAGATATACTAAAACGTCAAGAAAAGCATTTACCTAATCACAAAGCAAAAGTATGGAATTAAATGGAAACTTTGAGGCAAATAATTATGTAATTAATTGAGAAGCATTCCACATTTTATGTTGTGAAAACTGATGAAACACGCCTGAATTATCAAACAGTAATTGATTTGAACATAACTAATGAAGAGAACAATGTTCAAATAAAACCGCAGACGTATGTGACAAATGAAATGCAAGAGCTGCTCAATGGACTTTACTGAATAGTAAATAATGATATTGACCCATATTACAGAAGCACTTAGCCGTCTTCCATTACATATGCGGAAAAGGGTTGAAAATGAAGAGAACAGCCAGACAAACTTGCGGACATCATACACTTGCGATTAGTTCAAATACAATGGAACATGACGCAGTCTTTAAACAGCTATTTACAAAACGGACGAGGTATAATGTAACATTTAACAGAGATAAACGTATGTTCAATAACACTTATTTTATTTTCTGTGATAAGATCATAACTTTCATGCAGATAAAATATAATTTGTGTTACCATTACATCTAATCATAACGCCGGGGTTGATATAAACGCGGGTTGAATAACAACGAAATTTGAACGTTCACGACTGATGGCACGAAAACGCTCTGGTGCATGCTCTCGAATTTCGTATATGTTAAACTTTATAAATTTCACTTAAATATGACCGAATGGAAAAACGGGGTGCTCACGCAATTTTTTTTCCCATAAATTTGAATTTAAATTAATTTAAAAATGAAACACTTAGAAACACGACGTTTCATTGAGATTTCGGACGACTTCAAGAGAACTCCGTATAATACTAACATAAAATACGACGTCATCCGAAATAGCGGACAAACGTCGTTTGCTTTTAGTGTTTCATTTTAAATTTGAATTCGAATTTATGAAAAACAAGAAATGTCACTGCTAAGTGTCACATGCCCTCCAACATGTCATGATGTTATGTTGATCATTTGTAGCAAGTATCATTACAATTCATCTATGCATGACAAAGTTACCGGCCAGAAACGAAATCTCACATAAACTCAAAGTGTTGTCAAACAAACTGAAATTGTGACCTTGACCTTTAAGGTAAGGGTGTGGGTCTTACTCACGACACGTAGTCATGTTCTGTTGATCATTTGTTGCAAGTATCAACAAAATCCATCTATGCATGACAAAGTTACAGGCCTGAAACGAAATACCGGACGGTTGGACGGACGGACGGACGGACGGACGGACGGACGGACGGACTACTATATGCCACCCAAAAATTTTTTTTGGGGGCATCAAAACAAACTAGCGTGAATAGCCTCTCTTTTTATTATGTCCTATTGTAGTGAACTGGGTAAAGTTTAACACATGTAAAGTTCAAGAACTTGTACCAGAGCATTTTTGCACAATCAAGAGTGAATGATTTGTTGCTTTTAAACCCGCTTTTTAATCAACCTCGGCGTAATGAGTATATGTTAAGGTAACACAAGTTGCGTTTTAACTGTATTAAGGTTACAATCTTATGACAGGAAATAAAAAAAGTAATTTAATATTGTTATTTAAAACAATTTTCAATTAAAATTGACCATTTTATAAGGTAAAAAATGGTGAAGAATCGTCCGAAACACGTACCGCTGAGGGACGCTATTAACGGCATTCTGTAGGACTGTATTAATACAAGAGGCTCAATATTGGCCTTAGTCGCTCATCTGGTTTCATATGTTACTATGCAGAATTTATTATAGTTGTAAATGAGGAAAATAAGAATTATCTGTTTTCTTATAGCATTTGCATGTAAAGGGAAAGTCATCCTGATAGGCTCCAATGATCCCTTGCACCTATTTCAAACAGACTACTTACATACTAGTTTTGAATAAAACCCGAACAGCAGAATCAAAACAAATGTAATTTTTATTTACATCCGCACTATGAACTGGTCATTATGGCGAGCAGAACAGCAGTATAAGAAAATGCCTATGTATGTTATGTACAGGTAGACAGTTACTTTGCAATAGGGGAGGGGGGGGAGGGGGGGGGGGGGTGGTAATTTAACTCCTGGAAATTTTGTCAACTAATATTACGTTAAATATTTACTTTAATACTTTTATTGACATTTTTTATGATATTTTTTTAAAACTTTACATACATATTAACTTATTGAACATAAATAATGACAAAAAATAAATAAAATAAAGAGAGGTAATAAACTCTTTAAAACAAGATTTATGATGATTCACCATTTTATCCCTTTTGGGGTTCCTGCTGGCCCATTATGAATATTAAATACCCTTTAAAGGTCTCGAGCTCAGCAGCTATGATTGAACAATACTCCAGATCTCAATATGATTAAAATAATTCCCAAAATAACTGATAAAAATACAATTTACTGTTTTTCAATAGTATTCATATATAAAAACCAATGTCTCCTTAGTGGACCCCAATAGATTCTAGCCCCTTTATTTGAGCAAACATGAAACCCCTACTCATTGCAATCATTTATACAAAATATGAACGAATTTGGCTGGACAGTTCTTTAGAGGACGATTAACTTAAAATTCTCAATTTAATCATTTTTGGGTCCCTGCTGACACCTTTTGGATATTGAATCCCCTTTAAAGGACATATTTTTTAACAGTAATGACTACACACTGTTCTAGACCACAAGATAATTGAAATAATATGTAAAATAGGTGAGAAAAATAGAATCATCTGTTTTCACATATAGTAATCCTGTGTAAAAATAAAAAAACTCTAACGGAACCCCAGTATACCCTAACTCCTTTATTTGAACAAGTTTGAAACCTCTATTCATAGGTGACATATTACCACATTTGGCTCATCAGTTTTTTTAGAAGAAGATTATTGAAATTTCACAAGATTTATTAAAATTGTGGATAAATGTTCACAAAACAAGTTTTCCTGAAACAAATAATATTCAAAAGCAAATTATTTGGGGAAATAAACACATAATTTTCAATAAAAATATTTTATTTCTAAAAACTGAATAAAATCTAATTTAATTTATATTTAATGACATAATAGACGAAATCGAGATTGTAGACAGAAACAAGTAGACACTTTTAACATTTTCAAACACAAATTTTCAATGCTGTTATCATCATACAAAAACAAAACATTAAACACAATCGGAAAATTATTAAACAATATGTAAGTACCCAATAACTTTGTTTTGTTTGCTCACTTTTAAGTCTTGTGAACTCAACACTCTCGTTTTTGTACTATATTGTTGTATCATTTTGATATTGCATTTGCTTTTAAGAAACTATAAGATGAAAATGAACATATTTATTTTTTCTCTAATATTATAATGTGCATGTTCTTTTATATGTAAATAATACATTTGTGAAAATAAACTTTTTTAACAAAAAAAAAGAAAAAAAAAAAGAAATTTCACAATTTTATTTTTTGGGGCCTCCGGTTGTCCCTTATTTATATCAAATCACCTTAAAAGGACCTTGTTTTAACTGTTGTGTCTAAGCAATGCTGCAGACATGAAGATAATTGAAATAATACCTAAAAAAATCAGAAAAACAGAATCTTTCATTTTCCTATAATATTTCTATATAAAAATTAAAGGCCATTTCTGGGCCCCAATTGATCCTAGCCCCTTTATTTGAACAAATTTTGAACTATTTGATAGGTTTCATTTATACCAAATATGAACGAATTATATTTGATAGTTCATGAGAAGTCGACTTTTAAATGTTCCCTGGACGGGGTCAGTTTTGACCTTAGGGTCATGGCTTGAACACACTTGATAAAAATTCGTTAGATGATACTACAGGCAAAATAGCAAATCTCCAGACCTTGCACTTTCGGAGAAGAAGATTTTTGAAATTTAGAAAAACCAAGGGTCACCAAGGTATAGTAAAGTACAAGCAGTTACTGCGAGCAAATATATAGTTTTCCACAAATTGATGAATTAGAGGAACAAATCATAAAGATGTACATACCATGTCCGTCCGTCCGTCAATCCAAACAGTTCACCAGATCCACTTAAACTCAATTTGTGAGAGATTTATAAAACTGGAAAGACCGCAAATATACCAGGATAAAATATGAAACAAGAGTTAACACACTATTACGACACCTCATATACCCACTGGAGTAGCACTAGAAACAATAAAGAAAATGCAAATCAAATTCAAACCCGTGACAATTTCAAGTAAAATATATCAGAAGTCGAGATTAAAGTACAAAAAAATATCATGATAAAAAACAACATAAAGCTAAACACTCGAACTTCTACGATGAAGATAGAGTAAACAGCAATAACATAACAGTTCCAATTGAACTTCGACCTTGGAAAATTACCACAGAAACATAACGCGACATCGTTACAACCCCGTGCCAGATAAACAATCATTGATGGGCGATCACACATACGACCGGAAAGTAAGCAAAAGTCAAGGACTAAACTTGTGCTATTTTAAAGACAACCGCATTGATCCCGCGAAAGTGATTTGTAATGCTCATATGACGCACGGAAAGTTCCTGTAATACACATATAATTAAAACATAAGCTGGGTTAACGTTTGTACAAGGATTATACTTTAAAAAAAACCTAAATAATTTTGAATGGGGTTTAACGCCATTTTCAACACATTTCATGTTATACATGGCATATCCAGTTTTATTGGTGGAGGAAGACCTCATACTTAGTCAGACAGAGTAGAACCACCTTCATTCCGCAAGTAACTGAAAACTTTCTCACATAAAGTTTTTGGAGCGAGCGGGACTCGAGCCTACGACCTTAGCGGTGAGAGGTAAGTGATTTTGAGACGGTGCCTCAGACCATTCGGCCAAGGCGGGCCCTTTTTAAATAGACAAAGATGTTTCATTCACATACTAATTTCATACTTTTATTCTGTTCTCACAACTGTAACAAACCTCAGTTTATTTTATCAAGTGTCGTGTCAGGTTAACTCAGCCGGTAGCGCACCTGATGTTCCAACATCATCACAGAACTAACATTGGCTATCGATTTATTAATCGTGAGTTCGAATCTCCACCCGGCAACAGCCTCCGTGATCATTGATATATGCCATTGCATCTCGTTGTCATTCGTCTCACATCTCTGATTCAAGTGGGACCGTTATCACTGTTGCTTGCAGAGATGGCATGCTCGAGAACTGATTAACTTTCCAGAATCCCTTCAAACAGTGGTTAGGTTAAATACGTGTGTATGTATAATTTTGTAATTGCCTACTAGCTGTAGATTTTACATTGGTCCTTGTTTGGAAAACAAATCGTTTCTTAATAATTCTGATATTTATAAAAAAAAATTCCATGAGGAAATAATGATAATAAATATTCGCGTTCATACCCACAATTACCCAATAATGAGAAAATAGACTAATTAGGGGCATAGGGAACACAGAGAATTGAGAAGTGACGATTACTTTTAAAGGGAGTTTGACATTTAACTCTCAATATGGTGTCATGAATAGACATTACAAATACAAAGATATACACAACACTTACATATTAAGACCACAATGTATATAATTATTGCCACTTTATTATATCAGTCGGTTTTCAGAAATTATATAATTATATTTGTTTCAATGTTCCTTAAATGCTTGTAATATGTATAAACCCAATAGCTATTTTGAAACTATGTCATTCTATCTTTAAATGGAGCCTACCGTATTAGGGATGGCACCACATTCATCTGTTACGTACATTATACAATACAATAGATTCAATAGGCTAATGTTTCACCTGTATTGGACGAATTTAATTATAAATAGAATGACGTTGTTTCAAAATAGTGTATTTGGTTTATATATGTGTATAAATTAGGCAATACAATATGCCTAAATAAAACATTTTGAACGAAATGACTTCAGTATTCCGGTCAACCATCGTTAACCGCGATGGTGTAGATAATTGTATTTACGAATGATGTAAACACTTGCACCCAAGTAATAGTAAAATCTTTTTTAAAGAATGCATTATATAATTGCTGTATAAGGGTAAGGTAACCAATGAATCACGGAGAAAATGTCAACAACTGAACGAAAAGTTGTAAATTGTGTGCACACATTACATAATACCATTAGTCCCTTTGTTATGACGTATTTCACCCTTGCTGTATTTTGATGGAGAAAGAAATGTACTACCGTATCAAAACCTAGTTCGTTCTTTGTTCCCATTCAATTAATGACATGATATCCGACTTCCATACGGTACCAATACCTAATGAATAATATAACATGTCCATTTTACAATTTTTGTTTGTGTAGTAAATGCCAGGTGCGTGCACGTATATTTTCAGAAATGCGAAACAATGTTCGGAATATTTACGGAGCAATATGTAAATATTGTGCAATCTACTTTTGTGTCCGGCAATCAAGTGATAAGTGTAAATTTAACAACAGTTTCTCTTAGGTTAATTATGGCATTAAATCGGTATAGAAGGACTACTTTCTCTGTATAACATATACCGAAAGTCTCCATTTGCCTATATACTTACTTTAACATTTTATGAAACTTATATCTTTTATTTCGAATCTCTTTATTTTTTACTTAAAATTTCTTTAAATTACATTTTAATTATTTAAAGACTTGTAGAATAATAACTCCTACTTCCTTGTGTAGATGTATGCTGTGTTTGTGCGTGCGTGCGTGCGTGCGTGCGTGTGTGCTTGTATCCGTCAAGGCGGAGAGTGATATACGTGTTATATGTGTTAATTTACATTACAAAACCGTCGTCACGGTGTACATGCATTTTGATCTATTGGGGGAGGGCTGTTACTAATGTTGTTAAAACGTGTAACACGACCCTTTTTCATTTTATTAATGAATTATGCTACAAATTGATATTTTGAACTTGTAAATTTTGCAATCAGATATTATAAAAAAAAAACAACAACACAAAAATAACAACAACAACAACAACAACTTTAAAATTAAAATAAAAAATAATGTATTTTAAACGTTATTTAAATTCAGATTCTAATTTATTTATACCGGGGAGAGATATGGTATTGTAGACTGCTATCTATATGCTAGTATTTCATGGTATACAAAAACTAATTGACATTTATTCATATATAATGACAACAAACGTTGTTGTTTTTTAAATGGGTTTGGGGATAGGAGTTTTTATTACTTTTGGCGGTCAGATCAATTTGGATTTCTGAACACCGATACTGTGTCCTGTGTACCTTGCCATATGATCCATTTTCTGTACGCTCTGCGAAGCCAGTAGGTAAATAAACAGCAGTATTTGATAAAAAATTATTGACATAATCATTAATGAAGTAACTTGACATACATATTCTAAAACTGTTAATGATCTTTTATGATAGTTTGATAATGTGGGTTTGAAATTCACCAAACATTTCTTTATCCTTCAAGTATACACTGATAACTGATTCTTAGATTATCATACATTTATTTTATGCTTTTTGATGAATTAAAGATATCTCTCCGTGGATTATTTATGATAATCCACTGTTTCTAACAGTGAAATTATGAGGAAAAAATATTTATTTTATTTCCTTGCATATTAAATTAAAAGATTTTTTTTATTAATCCAATAATATCTAATGGTGAATTGAGGTCAAAATAAGAAAAAAAATGTAAATGCATAAAATAAAAAGAAAAATTGTTTGTCTTGGTGTAAGATCAAATGATATTTCATCTCGTGATATTTTCACTCGTGGCAAGCCACAGATATCCTCTATGTAATCTGTTATATTCAAAATGATAGAATCGCTTTAATTAGATATCGATTAAACGAATTCTTTACTAAAATGTTGATAGAGGGCATTATATGGCATTATGATATTTTCATCCTGATTACAAACACTTGTTATAGGAGTAATATTGAGCGTGTTTAACCTTCTCTAGAATGTTGTCAAATATGTGTTGTTACAGTAACATACATTGTATTTATGTCAAGTTTGTGTTGTAACATATATTGTATTTATCTTAATGTTGTCAAGTTTGTGTTGTAACATACATTGTTTTAATCTTAATGTTGTCAAGTTCATGTCGTAACATACATTGTATTTATCTTAATGTTGTCAAGTTTGTGTTGTAACATACATTGTATTTATCATAATATTGTCAAGTTTGTGTTGTAACATACATTGAATTTATCTATATGTTGTCAAGTTTGTGTTGTAACATACATTGAATTTATCTATATGTTGTCAAGTTTGTGTTGTAACATACATTGAATTTATCTAAATGTTGTCAAGTTTGTTTTGTAACATACATTGAATTTATCTTAATGTTGTCAAATTTGTGTTGTAGCATACATTGACTTGATCTTAATGAATATTGTTAGAGTTTGTCACATGTAAATTGCACTTTATGTCATGTAATTGTGATATGTAGCTTATCCACATGTGCTTTAATGCCTTTTTGGAATTTGTTGGAAGGAAAAAAACTAAAACTAATAATTGTCAGATTCACGAAGAAAATAATGAACTCTCTTTATGTAATAGTAATTTACGGTCTATGTCACTTTGAAAACTCAAAACCTATATATTCTAAAAGTTATTATTATATAAACCCACGTATGTTCAAAACTATTGAATTGTTGCAAATTGACATCAAACACATTATACGAAATCTGTCTGTTAAGGTGAAAGCCCACCATTGTTTTTGTTTTCTTGAAATTCTATATTAATTAAAAAAACGTTTTTAGGCTTGTCATTCATAGAAAAACCGAAATGAAAGAAGTGAAACTTACATTTTATAGTTTGTCAGCCTTGTCACTACAAAATATAAATGACAAAAGAAAGGATCAGGTGTCATTCAAGATATTTTTTCTGTTCATGGTGTACATTGTTGACAGAGTGAAAGTATAATTCTGAAATCATGTATTCTTACCCCAATTTCCAAGCATAATTTTCTTTCCGAATTCACAATTCAAACATAAATCAGAATGATCAAAATACATCTATAATGTCATATAAATAAATAATAAGCATTTAAATAAGGAAAATGCATTTTAAAAGAAGAAGAAACAAGGGTAATTCATAACTGCCATTATACGACTACCGCATGGAGGCATTTCCTGTTTCCATTGGTGGTAATATGCTTTTTATACATGGACATCGTTGAAACGAAAAAAAAAAACGAGTCTATGGTCATTGAAGGAAATCAATTGTAAATCAAATGAAATAAAATTGTTCAAGTCTACATTGTAAAATGCAATATATACTTCTCACATTATTGAAGAAGCAATTGATAAATCCTTTTTAAAATAAATATGTTAGCACACAGGTACCACCGTGGTGCAGTGTTTGTAATACTATTCAAAATTAATATAAATGTCACGATCCAATCTTTATGTTTGAAACCATTAATTATGTCAATATACAAACAAAAATATAACACATTTCCAATTGAATTAAAATTAAAATAAATTTTACTCCAATGATTTAATCTAAATTTTACTAAATTTGATTCTGGTCTGCGTTTCACAAAATAATTTAAGATAAACAAAGTATTCCAATAACTGAAACCTGGGCAAACAATGGCAAGTTGAATGAAATAATAAATAGTTTGTCAAGAATAGCCTAGAACATTATATAAGCATACTGATAGTATAAATAGCCTAGAACATTATATAAGCATACTGATAGTATAAATAGTTTGTCAAGAATAGCCTTGAACATTATATAAGCATACTGATAGTATAAATAGTTTGTCAAGAATAGCCTAGAACATTATATAAGCATACTGATAGTATACATAGCCTAGAACATTATATGAGCATACTGATAGTATAAATAGCCTAGAACATTATATAAGCATACTGATAGTATAAATAGTTTGTCGAGAATAGCCTAGAACATTATATAAGCATACTGATAGTATAAATAGTCTAGAACAGTATATAAGCATACTGATAGTATAAAGAATTTGTCAAGAATAGCCTAGAACATTATATAAGCATACTGATAGAAAGTGGACTCTGGATACTATATATTTGTCGATTAAGTGGCTGATTTATTAACTTAATAACTGGACGCTGGATGTCATATGTTTGTAGAAAAGGTAAACGATTTATTAACTTAACAACTGGACTCTGGATATTATATATTTGTAGATTAAGTCGCTGATTTATTAACTTAACAACTGGACTCTGGATATTACATATTTGTAGAAAAGGTTGGTGATTTATTAACTTAACAACTGGACTCTGGATATTATATATTTGTAGATTAAGTGGCTGATTATTAACTTAACAACTGGTCGCTGGATATCATATATTTGTAGAAAAGGTTGGTGATTTATTAACTTAACAACTTGACGCTGGATATTACATATTTGTAGAGAAGGTTGGTAATTTATTAACTTAACAACTGGACTCAGGATATTATATATTTGTAGATTAAGTGGCTGATTTATTAACTTAATAACTGGACGCTGGATGTCATATATTTGTAGAAATGGTAAACGATTTATTAACTTAACAACTGGACTCTGGATATTATATATTTGTAGATTAAGTCGCTGATTTATTAACTTAACACCTGGGCTCTGGATATTACATATTTGTAGAAAAGGTTGGTGATTTATTAACTTAACAACTGGACTCTGGATATTATATATTTGTAGATTAAGTGGCTGATTAATTAACTTAACAACTGGGCGCTGGATATTACATATTTGTAGAAAAGGTTGGTGATTTATTAACTTAACAACTGGACTCTGGATATTATATATTTGTAGATTAAGTGGCTGATTAATTAACTTAACAACTGGACTCTGGATATTACATATTTGTAGAAAAGGTTGGTGATTTATTAACTTAACAACTGGACTCTGGATATTATATATTTGTAGATTAAGTGGCTGATTTATTAACTTAACAACTGGTCGCTGGATATCATATATTTGTAGAAAAGGTTGGTGATTTATTAACTTAACAACTTGACGCTGGATATTACATATTTGTAGAGAAGGTTGGTAATTTATTAACTTAACAACTGGACTCAGGATATTATATATTTGTAGATTAAGTGGCTGATTTATTAACTTAATAACTGGACGCTGGATGTCATATATTTGTAGAAAAGGTAAACGATTTATTAACTTAACAACTGGACTCTGGATATTATATATTTGTAGATTAAGTCGCTGATTTATTAACTTAACACCTGGGCTCTGGATATTACATATTTGTAGAAAAGGTTGGTGATTTATTAACTTAACAACTCGACGCTTGATATTATATATTTGTAGATTAAGTCGCTGATTTAAATCAGCGACTTAATCTACAAATATATAATATCCAGAGTCCAGTTGTTAAGTTAATAAATCACCAACCTTTTCTACAAATATATAATATCCCGGGTCCAGTTGTTAAGTTAATAAATCAACAACCTTTTCTACAAATATATAATATCCAGCGTCCAGTTGTTTAGTTAATAAATCATCAACCTTTTCTACAAGTATGTAATATCCAGCGTCAAGTTTTTAAGTTGATAAATCACCAACCTTTTCTACAAATATGTAATATCCAGAGTCCAGTTGTTAAGTTAATACATCACCAACCTTTTCTACAGACATGTTATATTCAGCGTCCAGTTGTTAAGTTAATAAATCACCAACCTTTTCTACAAATATGTAATATAAAACGTCGAGTTGTTAAGTTAATAAATCAGCGACTAAATCTACAAATATATAATATCCAAAGTCCAGTTTTTAAGTTAATGAATCACCAACCTTTTCTACAAATATATAATATCAAGAATCCAGTTGTTAAGTTAATAAATCACCAACCTTTTCTACAGATATGTAGTACCCAGCTTCAAGTTGTTAAATTAATAAATCAGCCATTTAATCTGCAAATATATGATATCCAGAGTCAGTTGTTAAGTTAATAAATCACCAACCTTTTCTACAGATATGTAATATCCAGCGTCCAGTTGTTAAGTTAATAAATCGGCGACTTAATTTACAAATATATGATATCCAGCGTCCAGTTGTTAAGGTAATATATCGTTTACCTTTTCTACAAATATATAATATTCAGCGTCCAGTTGTCAAGGCAATAAATCGTTTACCTTTTCTACAAATATATGGTATTCATGGCCCATTTGTTAAGTTTATAAATCATTTACCTTTTCTACAAATATATAATATCCAGAGTCTAGTTGTCAAGGTAATAAATCGTTTACCTTTTCTACAAATATATGGTATTCATGGCCCATTTGTTACGTTTATAAATCACCAACCTTTTCTACAAATATACGATATTCAGGGACCAGTTGTTAAGTTAATAAATCAGCAACTTAATCTAAAAATATATAATATCCATCGTCCAGTTGTTAAGGTAATAAATCAGCAACTTAATCTACAAATATATTTTATCCATTTTCCAGTTGTTAAGGTAATAAATCACCAACCTTTTCTACAAATATATAATATCCAGAGTCCAGTTGGTTAGTTAATGAATCTCTTACCTTGCCTACAAATATATAATATCCAGAGTCCAGTTGTTAAGTTAATAAATCACCAACTTTTTCTACAGATATGTAATACCCAGCGTCCAGTTGTTAAGTTAATAAATCAGCCATTAAATCTACAAATATGTGATATCCAGGGCCCAGTTTTTAAGTTAATAAATCACTTACCGTGTCTACAATATATATATATAATATCCAGGGCCCAATTGTTATTAGATAAAGGAACAGTCACATGCTGCAACGTTCTTTTATTGCTGAAGAAGACGCACGAGACCCGTTCCTCTGACGTTGTCAGATATTCCTGTCCTCAGTTATAGATAGCAGATGAGGGATAAGGAATTTTTCAATTACGGAACAGCGCCACATGCATGCACATATTGTCACATGGTGGAACTTGTTTAAAAAAATCCAAAAGGGAGATCAAGCAATTAACTCAAAAAAGAATCGGCGAGCTTAGTTGAATCAAAAGTGCATGCCACCTGTCTCCTCTTTCAAAAATATTGCTAAATAACACCAACATTGTCTAATTCAAAAGTAACAATTAGGCCTAAATAACACCAACAATGCCTGATTCAATGGTAACAATTAAGCCTAAATAACACCAACATGGTCTGATTCAATGGTAACAATTAGGCCTAAATAACACCAACATAGCCTGATTCAATGGTAACAATTAGGCCTAAATAACACCAACATGGCCTGATTCAATGGTAACAATTAGGCCTAAATAACACCAACATTGTCAAATTAGATTGTTACAATTAGACCTAAATAACACCAACAAGGCCTGATTCAATGGTAACAATTATGCCAAAATAACACTAACATGGCCTGATTCAATGGTAACAATTAGGCTTAAATAACACCAACAAGGTCTGATTCAATGGTAACAATTAGGCCTAAATAACACCAACATGGCCAAATTCAATTGTTACAATTAGGCCTAAATAACACCAACAAGGCCTGATTCAATGTTAACAATTATGCTAAAATATCTTCAACAAGGCCTGATTCAATGGTAACAATTAGGCATATTTTGGAAGAAAATAATTTGTCGAAATTGGAGAGAAGAATAAATTACACTGCACATATTCGATTTTATATGTACTGATTGGGTGATTTATGTTATATTAGGGTTAGGTCCAGTAATTAAAATAATTAGTGTAGGGTGGGATGGGGGAGTCTGAACCCATTCTTTTTTGTAAACATTATAGACCCATATCATATTGATACCGGTATAGCCAACAGCTATGTGATTATAAGCATATATACTAATAATACGTTTATCGGTTTTTTATAATCTCAATATATAAGCGGTTAGGCCTACATACAAGCATACAATGATTATGCAGGATTTGTTTTGATATTGCGTGAATTCTTAAATATGTTGTCTTATATCGGCACAGGTGAAATAAGTAGCCATAGTTTTCTTCACACAATTTTATCTGTGACTATTTGACATTCTGAAATTATACAGTCAGTTGTGTTTCTCCTCGGGTCTCTAACTTATTATTATCTTCCTCGATACAGACAACAGGTGTCAAGTAGAACTGTATATAGTCCCCACCTAGTCTGTCTATCCCAGAACATGAAATCTCCCGAATCAGGTCCGTGAACCACCAATAAAAAAGCGGGGAACTCTATGCCTGTCCAATGCATAGCTTACTAAATCATGACGTCAATCATATTTTCCCTGAAGCAACTGACCAATCAGCGTGCCTGTAACAATTGCTATTGAACGGATCCAATCGAAAGAGTTGGGTTCGGTCTACAGACTAAGTCCCCACCACACTTTTCAGGATTTTATAATGATAAAATGTATTTATTGCACATGTAAACATGCTTACTTATAAATGCTTTAAATCAAGTTGTAGAATATATTCCCTCAATACGGCCCTCTGTCAACAGTCATTGTATGTCATATCAGAATTGGAAATAAATGTCGAAAGTCATGCAAGTTTTAGAATATATTCCCTCAATACGGCCCTCTGTCAAGTTGTCATCCACATTCATTATATATCATATCAGAATTGGTAATTAATGTCAAAAGTCATATAAATTATTTAAGTGTAAAAATAATTATATTAATCATTAAAACGAAATAGGAGTGAACACTTGTGATACAAAAAACTGATATAACTGTAAATTAAGAAAATGAAATGGATGCTAAGTGCAGTGTGTGTTTCATCACATACCTATGTCCTGTTGTCAAGTATAGATAAAGGAGCATGTTACACCAATAACGTCATTGTAGGATCACCATTTATATCGACTGCACCAACAGTGTTCTTGTTTAGTCTTCACATTTTGCGTTATTGTGGGTGTCTTCGTAAGTGAACAATAGATACAACAGGGATAGTCAATTTTCGCCATAAACTGGCCCAACGATATTACTGTTTGTCGTTTTTGATAAAACGTATTTCTACTCTCATCAATTTAAGAGGCATTATCTCTTTCAAATGTCAACATAGAATCTGGTAATTTTACACAAATGCAACTTAAATGTAAAGTAATTCCACCACTAGTTCCTAGGAGAAAATATTCACGTAAACATGGAAACTTTTGTCTTCATTTGACAGAATCGGAATCATATCAGGGACTTTCTCTAAACACTGTACATGAAGTTGTTTGTGGAAAATGTGACTATTTTCCAACACTGAAAGGCTAGTTTCCTTAAGTTGACTTGAAGTTAATGTTTTACAATGTCTGCGAAACTGCGTTTCCAACCGACGTCAGGATAGGTATACAATGACACATTTGTGAGTACGTACGACAAAACAGTAGGTTTTGAGTTTAGTACTATAAACATAGTCAGTAAATTAATAACATGTGGATAGGTCACTGATATAGTGTAACAAAATTTGACTTTTTCCTCAGTTTTGCCAGTGATTACTTGACGTTTTGCTACAATTAAGTTATATCGACCGATTTAGTACAAATAACATAAAACATAGAAAAAGAGGCATAAAAGTGCCTGCCGAGGTCGCTTTACTGGCAACAAATGGACATATGAACATTTCAGAGGAAATGTTTTAGTAAGCTCCGTTTAAATTGTGTCTATAAACCTTTGGCAGTAACTCATGTGGCAGCCTCATATTTGCCCCTTTGGGAACCCGGCTTCAGCAAACCGGGCCTTTCAGGGGTCCACCATACAATACATGTGAAATATCCAAAGTATAGGCCTTGAACTTACAGATAATATTTTATTTTAATTTCCTTATAACATATGCTTATAAACCGAGTGGCATGAAAAATTTGTGACAAAATCTGGCTTGTTCAAAAATTTGTCTGAGATCATGTGTTTATTTAACTGCTGTGTGAGTTTGTTTAATATTTAAGGAAAACTGAATATACCACCGCGTCTATACGAATTGTGACGATTTCCCTGTATAACTTTATGTAAAACAGTGACCCCTATGGCAGCTCAAAATTTGACCCTAGGGTCTCGACTTCAACACTACTTTTAGGGTACCTCCATGCAATGTTACATGTAAAATAACTTTCAGAGAAACTGTTTTTTTAATATTTCCCTAAAAATAAACGTTTAAACTCTGTGGTTGGCGCATTTGTGGTCGAGGCTGGCCAATTAAGGAATTTCTCCCGAGATATCTTGTGGATATATAAAATGGTGTGTGTGGGCTGGCGCAGGAAAATCCTCCACGACATAACCTTTCCGTTCGGTGCCCTAACATCAATATTGATATTACTGTTAAAAAAACCGATACCAAAGCATTAGTAAATAGGCATCATATAGCTGCTCGGGGAAGGCGTTTAAACACCCGAACATATTGACAAAGAGATAGGACCTTACGGACAACAGTACTAAGTGATTAGATATTTTAAAAGGCGATTTATTGGTATTTAACACTCTATGCATTGAACCAGTAGCTAGGCACAATTTTATGTGTACACATACAGAGAAAGTCGCCAGTTGCAGCTTGATTTGCTAATATCTTGCGAGGGGCCCCAAACCCTCTTTGGAACATCTATTGCTGGGATTTCAGGTTTCAATGTATTAGAGATAACTATACATTCATTTTGCACATATAATTGGTCAAACGTCCATAGCTTCACATATTTATTTTAGTGTGCGAACATGATTAATGAAAGAATGGGGTACGGCGTACTAACACATTATAGGTTATTCGACGCCAACAAAAAGGAAGAATCCATGTTTATTTTACATGTAAACAAAACAACAAATTAACATACAGATTAAAAATCACCATCAATAAATGAATATACAGAATGAACCTAGAACAATGATACTCTGCAGAACTGCAGAGTTTCAGCAAATTATATAGTATTACTAAACTTGTCGCTTCTTACGACATGCATGAGCCACATTGATCCTTTTCTTGACATCGCTCATATGACTCCCTGGAACCACACAGGGGTTGGTTATTTAAACAAACTCCAACAAAAATTATTCAATTTAGCTAGTTCAAAAACTTGTTCCGAGATATTTTTTGTTATATAACTACTGTCAGTTTGTTTAAGCTCAAATGAAAGCAGAGAGTGCTAGAACACACACGAAATAAAATATATACAATTTTGGCAATTCAAGAGACATAACTCCGACACAAATTATTAGATTTTGCTAGTTCACGAATATGTCCAAGATATTATGGTTATATAACTGTGTAAGTTTAGTGAAGATCAAGTGAAAACTGCATTGACTGATTGTCGGATTTGACCAGCTCATGAACTTGTCCGAGATAGTATTATTATATAACAACTGTGTATGTTTAGTGAGGATCAAATTTACAAGAGCTGTCGGAGGTACAGCTTGCTTGACTAATCGAATATTTGTCAAAGAAGTACACATTTGATTGAGACTGATGACAAATCCAAGCAAATAAGAGTTATCTAACTTACAAATTGACAAAATTGAGTAGGTCTTATATCTGCAATATAGTGTATGCAAAACTTTAACTTGAAACTCTAAGTCAAAGTAGGGCAATAAATTGCATTATATTCGTGCAAGAGTTATCTAACTTAGTAATTGTAGTAGAGTTGCTGACTGGGAAGGCTAGTGTAAAGTTTCAATCAGTTGGTGAGATATAGACTTAATGGTACTTGGATGCAAAACTTTAACCAGATTTTTTAAGTCAAACAAAGGCAATAATTTGCATAACATTTATGCAAATTTATCTTACTTAGTTATTGTAGTAGGGTTGATGACTAAGAAGGCTTGTGTAAAGTTTCAAGTCAATACAAGCAGTGGTTACTGAGATATGGACTTGATGGTACTTGCACGCAAAACTTTAACCATATTTTCTAAGTCAAACAAGGGCAACAATTTGCATTATATTCATGCAACAGTTATCTAATTTAGTAACTGCAGTAGGGTTGATGACTGGGAAGTCTTGTGTAAAGTTTCAAGTCAATATAAGCAATGGTTACTGAGACAGGGACTTGCACGCAAAACTTTAACCAGAATTTCTATGTCAAACAAAGGCAATAATTTGCATTATATTCATGCAAGAGTAAGCTAACTTAGTAACTGTAGTATATTTGATGACTAGGAAGGCTTGTGTAAAGTTTCAATCAAATACATTAAGTGGTATGTGACATATAGATTTGATGGTACTTGCATGCAAAACTTTAACCAGAATTTCTAAGTCAAACAAGAGCAATAATTTGCATTATATTCATGCAAGAGTTATCTTACCTAGTTATTGTAGTAGGGTTGATGATTATGAAGGCATGTGTAAAGTTTCAAGGTAATACATGCAATGGTTACTGAGAGAGGGGCTTGCATGCAAACCTTTAACCACAATTGTTGAGTCAAAGAGACTACAAGAGTTATCTAACTTAGTAATTGTAGTAGAGTTGGTGACTTGGAAGGCTTGTGTCAAATTTCAATCAAACACATTGAGTGGTTGGTAAGATATGGACTTGATGGTACTTGTACACAAAATTTTAAACGTAATTTCTAAGTCAAACAATGGCAATAATTTATTTTATAATTTGAATTATATTCAGGAAAGAGTTATGTAACTTAGATATTGCAGTAGGGTTGGTGACTGGGAAGGCTTGTGTAAAGATTCAATCAAATACATTGAGTGGCTGGTGAGATATGAACTTGATGGTACTTGCATGCAAAACTTTAACCAGAATGTTTTAGTCAAACAAGGGCAATAAATTGCATTACATTCATGCAAGATTTATCTAAATTAGTTATTGAAGTAGGGTTGATGACTGGGAAGGCTTGTGTAAAGTTTCAAGTCAATACATGCAGTGGTTACTGAGATAAGGACTTGATGGTACTTGCACACAAAACTTTAACCATATTTTCTAAATCAAACAAGGGCAATAATTTGCATTATATTCATGCAAGAGTTATCTAACTTAGTAATTGTAGTAGGGTTGATGACTTGGAAGGCTTGTGTGAAGTTTCAATCAAATACATTGAGTGGTTGGTGAGATATAGACTTGATGGTACTTGTATGCAAAACTTTAACCAGAATTTCTAAGTCAAACAAGGGCAATAATTTGAATTATATTCAGGCAAGAGTTATGTAACTTAGTTAGTGTAGTATGTTTGATGACTAGGAAGGCTTGTGTAGAATTTCAAATCAATACATGCATTAGTTACTGAGATATGGACTTGATGGTACTTGCATGCAAAACTTAAACCAGATTTTCTTAGTCAAACAAGGGCAATAATTTGTATTATATTTATGCAAGAGCTATTTAACTTAGTTATTGTAGTAGCGTTGATGACTAGGAAGTCTTGTGTAAAGTTCCAAGGCAATACATGCAATGGTTAATGAGAGGGGCTTGCATGAAAAACTTTAACCAAGGTGTGACGCTGATGCCGACGCCTGGGTTAGTAGATAGCTCTGTTTATTCTCCGAATAGTCGAGCTAAAAATGAACACGACACCCATGTGGAGGATTCCTACCCCTCTGCAGAGATTGACAGTGATTCTACACTAAGCCAGAACCACATGCACTAAGTTTGGTAAAAAGCCAACGTAAAATGCAGGTGGTAGAATGCACACAAGAAAAAGTTCACGAATGGATGACGGACACAGTGTGATCAGAATAGATCATCTTGAGCTTTGCTCAGGTGACCTAAAATATCCAATTAATTTACCGCTTAAATGTCTGTTTGACATAAGAACAAAAAGTGCTTGTTTATATCAATCTGACACTCGGGAACTTGTATTTTACCTACTATGGGTTGTAGGCAATATATTTGAAAAAATCTGGACAACTGCCTATGTGGTAGTGAAAATTCAATAATTATGATCAGAATATGTTTTTTAATGTTTATTTACAAAGATAAAAACATTTAACTAGAAATTCTTAACAAAATATTACAGAGCAGAAGCATGATGTATGACAATTGACTCCACCACAAACATAAATATACCCATATACACCGATTTATACTAAAACTAGACATTTATTAGTTGGAATATGATAACTTAATAACACTCGTATGACAAAGATATTTGCCGACCAAATGTAATTCTCCGTGACAAATCATTTACTTAATGTTACTCAAATTGATGATTGATGTTCAAGTTACTTTTTATTCGAAACCAAAAATATATTGTAACGAAACGAATTAAAATGATGCTATTCTCCATTAAATGATTATAAGGATTATTAATTTAAACAAGGACTGATATAGAGAAGGAAAAGCAACTGATTTAGATATTATGAACGCTCGCATATTCTCGCAAAATCTCATTTTCAAATATCCTTACTTTCATTCATATTAGAAAGACATATTCAATCACCTTTAGTATCTTTTTTTAAAAATTTAAGTCAGAAAAGCAATATATACAAAGCCTTAATAGTCTATGTAGTTAATTATTTTTTTATACTTTAAAAGAACCAGTGATCTGTATTACATGTAATTAGATCACAAAATGAACAGATTCCATTAACAGTAATTGACAATTGAATGAGCAGTCCTTTTTTATTATTCAACTTTAATGATCAACACTAGTCATTATGAACCAGATGATATTTCATTAAATAAATTCCATTAATTAGGCAACTGTTTCCTGACATAGTTTGCCTCTTCTCAAGTTATTATACTGGCAATATCGGCAATTGGAAAACTGAATTGTTTATTAACTGGATTTCCTACATAAAATAACTCTAAATGGTCTTAGGAATCTGTTTTTTTTATTTTCCTCTAGAAAGGGATAGAGTTATTTGTCTTCCCCTGTCACGTTGGTAAGTTGGACTAGCCGAGTTTGATTATCTCATTGACTTAATTTTCCTTTAATCAGTGTTCAATTTTATAGATAAGAAAGCACTCTTACACAATAATTGGGATATAGTAAGTGGCAGTAAAAATCTTGGACCGATATTTCAAAATTTTAGAAGCCAAAAAACTTGGACCGATTTGCATTTCAAATTTTTAGAAGCAATGGTTGGTGTAACTCATCTACGAACACAAATGGATTATCAATGATTGTGTTGATGACTTTTGGTAACACTTTTGCGATTAATCAATTAACCAAAACACTACTTACTGCACTATGCTATCATCAGGATGTTACACAATATTACATAATACGACTAAACAAGTTCAAGAAACAAAGTTATGACTTCATCAAGCCTGTAACTGGTGGACTAAAAATATTGATCCATGATTTTTATAACAGCATGTCTACAATTTTATTATACGTTTATATTGAAAATAATGAAAGATAAAAAATCTGGTGACTCTTAAGAGGTCAAGGTCATAATAAAAAGCTGTGCAAATTTAAGTTGTACTTTCCATTACACAAATAACATTAAAACTTGAGAAAAAAAAACTGGACAGTTTTGAAGAAACATACAGAAAGGAAAACATTTTGTGAGCTAAGTTAATTATCCTTAGAGATAAAGGTCAAGGCCAATTGATAGAACGCTGCACTGTTTTGTTACTTCTTACTAATTAGCCTGGCCCCAAAATTGTAAAAAAATGTTCATACTTAACTAAAATTTGTACTGTAACAAAATGTCCATGATTTATATAAAAACAGAAGTCAATGCACAACCACATGTCTTTGCCTGGAATTTGAAAGTATCAATGCTGATTTGAAGTATAACATTACAGGTATTTACATGTATTTTGTTGTGACGAATCCATTTGTTTTTTAGTTGAGCATGGAGTAGTTTTATAACCTCGGACCCTGGCCATACAAGTTTGAGAAACTAAGTTTAAGGTAAATCTTAACAAGAAATTGTTTTAAGACACAAACAGAATGAATAGGGTTTTATGGCATACCAACACATTATAGGTTATTCGACGCCAACAGGAAGGAAGATTCAAGGTTCGATGTATCTATTGACGATATAACCATAAAATACACTGATGTACACATCTGCACAATGGAAACAATACAACGATGTATCTATTGATGATATAACCATAAAATACACTGATGTACACATTTGCACAATGGAAACAATACAACGATGTTTCTATTGAAGATATAACCATAAAATACACTGATGTACACATTTGCACAATGGTAACAATACAACGATGTTTCTATTGATGATATAACCATAAAATACACTGATGTAAACATTTGCGCAATGGAAACAATACAACGATGTATCTATTGATGATATAACCATAAAATACACTGATGTACACATTTGCGCAATGGAAACAATACAACGATGTATCTATTGATGATATAACCATAAAATACACTGATGTATACATTTGCACTATGGAAACAATACAACGATGTATCTATTGATGATATAACCATAAAATACACTGATGTACACATTTGCACAATGGAAGCAATACAACGATGTATCTATTGATGATATAACCATAAAATACACTGATGTACACATTTGCACAATGGAAGCAATACAACGATGTATCTATTGATGATATAACCATAAAATACACTGATGTACACATTTGCACAATGGAAACAATACAACGATGTATCTATTGATGATATAACCATAAAATACACTGATGTACACATTTGCACAATGGAAACAATACAACGATGTATCTATTGATGATATAACCATAAAATATATGATGTACACATTTGCACAATGGAAACAATACAACGATGTATCTATTGATGATATAACCATAAAATACACTGATGTACACATTTGCACAATGGAAACAATACAACGATGTATCTATTGATGATATAACCATAAAATACACTGATGTATACATTTGCACTATGGAAACAATACAACGATGTATCTATTGATGATATAACCATAAAATATATGATGTACACATTTGCACAATGGAAACAATACAACGATGTATCTATTGATGATATAACCATAAAATACATTGATGTACACATTTGCACAATGGAAACAATACAACAATGTATCTATTGATGATATAACCATAAAATATGTGACAGTCCTGAAATAACCAGTCCCTTTAGAACTTTGATTATTGTTTCCAATTAAAGTTATCTCCCTTTGAGTGTGTGGGCAATTCATGTCAAGTGAGCAATCTGAACACTTCCTGCACTGTTTTCCACTCTGTCAGTTAATATAAACATAATTCACCCATTGCTGATACGTGGTGAATAAATGCTTTCAATTTGGATGAGTCCAAGAAAATGCTTATGGAGCAAAGGGTTAAGTAATCAATTAGGGGAATTGAATTATTTTAGATGATGAAAATCTCAATTTGAGATGGTAAGTGAAACCGGACCCAGAACAACAACTCTGAATGGAATTTTATCAGCGTCACAAAACTTGTACATCTGGACCTGATATTGATTAAGTACACTTAGTTGAAAGTCAATCATCTACAAACTGTGTAACGTTTGCTCCACATATAACTGACAGACCACGAGACCGAACGTCCAACAGTCACACAGAAAGGTACACATAGACCAACATACACAACTGCTCCTATATATATCTATGAGAGGAATGTAACAATGGTTACTATGGTAACAGTATATTTATCAGTGGAATGTTAAAGTAGTAACAACATAATTATCAGATGCACATTAAAATGGTAATATCATCTGTAACAATAACATGGTTTTCACTTCAGTTTTTATACTGTGAAATTTAATTTACGGTACACCATTTTTGTGTCTGACAGTATTTCTGTGTGTAAATGTTGTAGTATGAAGACACTGGTTTTCTTCCACACTGTGTTTTGGAGTGATGTTAGGAAAAACAAATTTTCTCCCATCTCCAGAAGATAGACGCCTTAATGGTATCAGACTAGAGTCGCGTCGTATCTGAAAACAGACATTAAGTTAAATTATTTATAATTTACAATGGCGGGTAACAAGCCATACTGTTGCCTTCCTGAAATTTAAAACAAGAAGTCCATGTAGGCCTAAGTCACTCACTTAATTTCACTTGTCACTTCTTTTTGAATTTTGAATTAGACTATAAGCCTATATACCCTATGTACAGCTAAGAAAATGAGAAATGTCTGTTTTCCATAGCATTCCTAGGTAAAAATCAAAGTTTCCTTACTGGGTACCTATTTGTAGAAAATTTAAAGGGAGGGTTCCAGGATTTTTTAAAATTTTACAATTGGCTAAAGATCTTTTATTCCAATGTACCATGCCTATATTGTAATATCGAATGACCCCTATTTGCCAAAAGGATATCTATCTAAAAAAGTCTAAAGTTTGTTTATTGGGCACCAATGGACCCTGGCTCACGCATTTGAACAAACTTGAAACCCCTTTTCATAAGGTTTGTTTATACCAAATATAAAACTTGTTTATGTATAAAAGATTTTTAAAAAATCACTTTTGGGCTCCTGTCTGTTCCTTTAATTGTTATTAAATATCATATAAAGGACCCAGTTCCAACTGTTTTAACTACACAATTACTCAATAAGATGCAAAACTGAGAATTGTCTGTTTCCCAACAGCAGACCTATCAAAGTCGTCTTATGGAGTGCCAATGGACCCTAGGTCCTTTATTTAAACAAACATGAGAACCATACCCAGAAGGAATTATTTATATCATATATAAATAAAACTTGACTCTTCCATTCTCGAGAAGATCATTTTGAAAATCCACAATCCCTTTTTTGACCCTCGCTGTCTCCTTATGAATATGCAAACACCATTTACCCTTTACTCCATAGATACCCATTTTCCTGCATCAATCACAGAAGGCCTTTGAAAACAGTGCAGGAAGAGTTCAGATTGCTCGTAACGAGCAATCTGAACACTTCCTGCACTGTTTTCCACTCTGTCAGTTAATATAAATGTAATTCACCCATTGCTGATACGTGGTGAATTAATAATTTCAATATTAGAGTTGTCCAAAGGCGTCTTTATGAAGTAAAGGGTTAAAGGACGCAATCTCAACTTGCACGGTCATTTACAAAACAGATGAGAAAAAGAGATATTCCTGTTTTCCGAAGTCATTTCTCTGTACTTGGACCAGCTGTCTCAGTCAGTATCGCATCTGACAAAACATTTCTATGTAGATATCAAAGTTCCTTTTCAGGAAGTTCCCCAAATCTGCTTTTAATATTTTTAATAACGACAACCATTTTGAATTTTAGATTGAACAAAATGTTTTGTGTATTGTTTCACATACATAAGAAACATACATGTGAAGTATAACTGGCCCAGTGGTTTCAGAGAAAGTGCAGCTAACTGACCCCAACAGTACACAGACATTGCACCATCATACAATACTTCCTGGCTTTTACCCCAGTAGAACTAAAAATGACATAATATATTGAAAACATTTGATAATTCCAAACAGAACTATTTAAAACAAATGTTTACCACAAGTCTACATCGAATTCAGACATAATCAAATAAGCTAATCAATAGAATGCACATTCAAATACTGATGAGATGATAAAAAATGTTCTAATAATTCACAATAAATGTCATAACAAGTTGCCATAGCATAAAGTTTTTTGAAAATCTATAAAACCTTAACAAATAGTACAGTAAAAACTTATAGCAAACTTTTTGGGATGAAACAAATTAGCTATGTCTTCTATACAAATTCTCTGATAATTCATTGTTAACTGAAAATCTAAAAAACCTTAATAAATGTTACAGTAAAACTTCATTATAGCTAACTTTGTGGGACTAAATAAATAAGCTGTAATTATCCTCTTAACAAATTCTCTGATAATTTTTTGTGAATCTATTACCAAGCGTTTTTGTTCACAGTCATCAGTAACACAGAACAAGAGGCCAAGAGGGCCTGAGGACGCTCTACTGACTCATAGTGGCCATAGCACTTTTTGAAATTCTACTATGCAATAGAAACATCGGCCATCTTGAATTTTAGATAGAAAAAAATAAATCTTTTGTATAGTCTCCTATGCAATAGAAACATCCATGTGAAGTTTCAGTTTAATTGGCCTAGTGGTTTCAAAATAAATGAAAAAAAAGAGAATTTTCTGTTTTCCCACAGTATCCCTATGTAAAATTCTAATTCCCCTTTCAGGGCCCCTATATAATTTAGCCCCTAAATTCTTATCTGCAATCAAACCCCTACTCTTAGGGATAACTTATATCAAATATGTACAAATCTGACATACCGGTTCTTAAGAAAACAATTTTACTTATTCCCAATTTGTATCCTTTTGGGGCCCTTCCTGACCCCTTAAGACATAGGAACCCAGTCATTTTTACAAATCTTAACTTCCTTCACCTAACAATGCTTTAGTGAAATATAGGCAAAATCATTTCCATTTAAAAAAAAAAAAAAAATATTATATTGACATGTGTCCCCTAATTGAACTCTCGGGGCAGGGTCATTTTTAACACTAGGGACACCATTTGAACAAATCTAACAGAACTACAATTGGTCATCATTACTACATAAACATTTTGAAAATCTGTTGGGCTGTTCATGAGAAGAAGATTTTTTAATTTTTTAAGTTTTTTTAGTAACGGTGGCCATCTTGAATTTCAGATCGAAAAAAAAATCTTCAGTATAGTCTCCTATGCAATAGAAACACCCATGTGAAGTTTCAATTTAACTGGCCTAGTGGTTTCAGAACATATGAAAGAAAAAGAGAATTTTCTGTTTTCCCATAGTATCCCTATGTAAAATTCTAAGTCCCCTTACAGAGCCCCTATAAATTTTAACCCCTAAATTCTTATCTGCAATCAAACCCCTACACAAAGGGATAATTTATGCAAAATATGAACAAATCTGACATACCGGTTCTTAAGAAAACGAATTTAGTAATTCCCAATTTGTACCCTGTTGGGGCCCCTCCTGACCCCTTAAGACAGTGGAACCCAGTCATTTTTATAAATCTTAACCTCCTTCACCTAACAATGCTTTAGTGAAAATATAGGCAAAATCATTTCCATTCTACAAAAAAAAAAAAAATAAATAAATATATTATAATGACATGTGTCCCCTAATTGAACCTTTGAGGCGGAATCATATTTAACCCTAGGGACACCACTTGAACAAATCTTACAAAACTATAGTTGGTCATCATTACTACATAAACATTTTGAAAATCTGTTGGGCCGTTCATGAGAAGAAGATTTTTTAAGTTTTAGACTATTTTTAGTAACGGTGGCCATCTTGAATTTCAGATAAAAAAAAATCTTCTGTATAGTCTCCTATGCAATAGAAACACCCACGTGAAGTTTCAGTTTAATTGGCCTAGTGGTTTCAGAGAAAGTGCTGCTAACAGACGACAGACATCAGACGACAGACGACGGACGATAGACAACACGCCATCGCATAAGCACTTCTGGCCTTTAGCCAGTAGAGCTAAAAATTAAAAGACATTTTATTTTGTTTTATTCACACACCTAATGTTAAGAGAAATATGTTAATTTGGACATCTCATATTAAAGGGAGCATATCAGAAAAAAACACGCTATAATTGTCTTAAAGAAATAAATTATATTTTTTAAAATGGATAAAAAACACCCGACTATCATATATAAATAAAATGTGAATGGTTTGCTATATCAAATCCACCAAAATGTGACAAACTTGATATTTCAAATAAAGTTGTAAACTTCACATCATTATTCATAGGAAGAGTTCCTACGATGAAAAAACTTTACAACATGTAAACCTGTAAGAGAGATCAAACTGAAATCAAAATGAGATCATTTGACTTATTTAATGTCACAAAATATCTATAAATTTTATACAAAAAATCTATTTTAGTATAACCGAATTGTGTAGCTTAAATTAAGAAATCTCTTTAAAATATATGATTTTGACATGTTTTTATAAATATCCTTAGGACAATACGCGGGTCAGCAAGTTTATATAGGCATGATATCTTGGAAAAATAATTTTAAGCCAATTTCAAAAAATTCTGAAATACTCCCTTTAAATGAAATAAGTTAATTTATAGAGCACATCTAATGTTAAGTGAAATATGTTAATTTATAGTGCACATCTAATGTTAAGTGAAATATGTTAATTTATAGTGCACATCTAATGTAAAGCAAAATATGTTAATTTATAGTCCACACCTGGGCTGCGTTCAGCACAGTTAAACATGTTTACTCTGTTTTTAAACCCAAAAGGTGACCTAACAAACGAGAAGTAAATGGAAATTGGTCTACTCGGCATTTTCCCTCCACTTCCCATTAAGTTACATACTTAAACACAAGCAAACAGCTCACGAAGGTGTTTAATCTGTTAGCAAACGTTTAAACCAAACATGTTGTTCAGTTCACTTCTGTTATCAAACGTTTGCAAACAAATTTAACGTTTAAGCAAACTGAACACAGCCCTGATGAAAGAACACAACACAGAGACCTAATTAGAGAAATAAATTATCTGATAGTAAAAAGAGGTTTTGTCCAAAAGGTGAAGTACCATTAATAAAAGAATTTCGGAATTATGATAACCATTTTATCTACCCTTAGATATAATCAGCAAAGATAGAAAAACATATTCAATGAGAATTATGAATACAGTATGTAATATTTATATGATATTTTAATTCAAAAGTGAAATTGATAAAACTGATTTTATTATAGATAGAATTTCAATACATTATAGACAAAGACAAGGAAAGAGGGTGACCAGAAATGCATGGTATGATTACTAGATATTACTGAATTTTATTGAACAAGCTGTAAGCATGTCTTTATTTTGAGAGACATTCATTCCAAATATGAAGAGCTAGACCTGGTTAGCTCAGCAGATAGCGCATCTGACTACCAAATTGGCAATCCAGGGGTTGTGAGTTCAAATCTGCACCAGCTAGTGCATCTGACTACCAAATTGGCAATCCAGAGGTTGTGAGTTCAAATATGCGCCAAGCTAGTGCATCTGACTACCAAATTGGCAATCCAGGGGTTGTGAGTTCAAATCTGCGCCAGGCTAGTGCATCTGACTACCAAATTGGCAATCCAGGGGTTGTGAGTTCAAATCTGCGCCAGGCTAGTGCATCTGACTACCAAATTGGCAATCCAGGCATGGTGAGTTCAAATCTGCGCCAGGCTAGTGCATCTGACTACCAAATTGGCAATTCAGGGGATGTGAGTTCAAAGCTGCACCAGGCTAGTGCATCTGACTACCAAATTGGCAATCCAGGGGTTGTGAGTTTAAATCTGCGCCAGGCTAGTGCATCTGACTACCAAATTGGCAATCCAGGGGTTGTGAGTTCAAATCTGCACCAGGTTAGTTTATGTGATGATTGACATTACCTCTCATTGTCATTTGACTCTTACTGCTGATTCAAGTGGGAAAGTTATCAGTTACTTGCGGAAAAGGGTGTGCTTGAGTATTGGATAACCTTCCAGGATCCCAGGAAAGAGTGGTTAGGTTAACTGATTGTCTGTTAGCTAGATGACATAGAATTGATACTAAATATTCAACGAACAACAAACAAAACTAAACTCCACTTATCATGCACTCATCTTATTACACATGAGAGGTACAGGTGTGCAATAATCAAGGGGAGTTACTCTGTACTTACAATAAATGGGAACTTGGCTATTGTCCGCACTTAATGTTTACTGAAATGTTTTATTTAATAGTCAAGAACTAATGTTAATACAAGTGAGTTAATTTATAATCCACACCAGCCATTAAGTTGAAAGAAATGTGTTAATTCATAGCAGGGAAGTACAGGCATGCAATAAAACTCAAGTGAATTATGATACGCTTATATCATTTAATGGAGACTTCATTATTTTATCAAACTTAGCTATAGGCCACACCTAATGTTAAATAAGAGCGAGTTAATTTATATTCCACAACAGCGCTAAAGTTGAGAGAAATGGGTAATTCATAACAGGGAAGTACAGGCATGCGATAAAATTCAAGGGGAATTATGATATGCTTAAAGGATACTTCATCATTGTATCAAACTTAGCTATAGGCCATACATTATGTTAAGAGGAATGAGTTAGTACATAATCCACACCAGTGCTAATGTTAAGTGATGTGTTTATCTGGAGTCCACACCTCATGTTAAGTGATGTGTTTATCTGGAGTCCACACCTCATGTTAAGTGATGTGTTTATCTGGAGTCCACACTTCATGTTAAGTGATGTGTTTATCTGGAGTCCACACCTCATGTTAAGTGATGTGTTTATCTGGAGTCCACACCTAATGTTAAGTGATACATTTATCCATAGTCCACATACCAATGTTAAGAGAAATATTTTTCGCCCACGCCTGGTGTTAAGAGAAGTCAGTTAATTTATAGTGAGCAGAGAATGATAAGAGAAAAGAAATCTCCTCTACAAATCACACACAATTACCTATATTGTCACTCAACTCGTCATCTGTAATGATGTTTATCTGGGATATAGTCAACTTTGCAGAGGATTTTGTAAAATTCATCACCAGTTTATCGTTCTGTGTTTTTCTGTTCTAAAGCAAAGGTTTACAAAACAGTTAATAAAATTAGGTTAAAAATTCAGAGTTTATTATTTAGAAATATTTTTAGTTTAAACTTATTTATTTTACTTCAATTGTGTAACAAGTTCTTACAACTTATACAAATCACGTTAGAAGTCTTCCTGGGTAAAACCAGTACTAAGCATATTGCGGAAAAGGTGTCTTGCTCAAGGACACCACAAATAGCCATGGGGGAGGATCGGACCCACAACCTTCAAATCATGGGTTCGATGCTCTAACACACGACTAAGTGCTCGACATTTTGCGCAAGCAAGGGTAATAAATCACTGGAGTTCACAATCATACTTTTAAATACCCCACTTTATAATATAAGACATCCAGATGGTGTCTAAATCTCCAATACCAAGAAAATACATGACAATCAATGACCATATCTCACGGTTGACAACATATAAGTGTTTTAAAACTTATTTATTGTGAAACAAGTTCTTTCAACTTAGAAAAATCACGCTCGAAGTCTTCCTAGGAAGAACCAGTACTAAGCATATGCAAATAAAATGTCTTTCTCCGCCGTGGCGGAGGATCGAACCCACGACCCTCTGATCCTATGTCCAATGCTCTACCATTAAACCACATGCTCCACATTGTTCTATTTTTCAGGGAGGGCACTTAGTTCAGCCAAATGTTCTTTTTAGTTTTAGGCACACTATTTATGGACAAAAAAAATAACAGTCACTGATTCTTAGTTGTAACATTTATTTAAATTTTGAATGGACAAGGAAGAAGTTTGATCTTAGTAACTGACTGTAGGTCTAAGATATAGGAAATGTCAAAGTCCTAGCATTTTTATTTTGTTACATTGTTATATGACTAAACAATGGTTCAGATCTGAAATGTAATCAGGGGGGGTTGGACGACAGTTAAATGGTGCTTACACAAAGCTATGTTAATTCTGGAGGACTTAAGCTGTTATATAGAAGCCTGATTTATCATATGATCAATTTTAAATAGGGACATAAATTATTTTCATTAGAAAGTTTGGCACATCATCTTGATGTGGTGAACAGTCGACTGGCACTCCTTCAAAGTGTTTTAGAGATAAAAGACAGACACAAGGTGAGCTTGCATTGTGAACTTGACCAGGTAGGTTTGGAACATGGTTTCTGCACATCATCTCAAAGAGGTGAGCATTTGACAAAAAAGCTTTAAAGGGATTTAGTATATACAGAGAGGACATGGAATAACTGTTGAAAACATCTGATCTTAAGCAATGACCTTGTGGTTGAAATATCCGTTTCATGGAGGTGAACATTTGACCAAAGTTTTGTGAAAATCATTCAAGGGATTTAGTATATACACAAAACGCATGGAATAACTTGAAAACATCTGACCTTGAGCAATTACCTTGTGGTTGAAATATGGGTTTCATTGAGGTGAACATTTGACCCAAGTTTCGTGAAAATCATTCAAGGGATTTAATATATATAGAGAGGACATGGAATAACTTGAAAACATCTGACCTTGAGCAATGACCTTGTGGTTAAAATATGGGTTTCATGGAGGTAAACATCTGACCCAAGTTTAGTAAAAATCATTCAAAACGTTTAGAATAGTCATAGTAGATACAAAATCATAGCTTAATCAAAGCTAAACTTATTTGACCTTGAACTGTGACTTTGAACCAACATGGTTAGAATGTGAGTTTTTCACACTATCCTGAGAATGTGAACATCTGACCCATATTTCCTTGAACAGTGACCTTGACTGCTGGCCAACATGGAGATGGTTAACAAACAATGCAGTGTGGTCAAAGGCCCCATTTGGGCCCTAGTGCACCCTTGGCCCTTAATCTTAACAAACCTTAAACCCCTACTAATAGAGGTAACTTATGAAAACATGGAAGATATTTCCTGACTGGTTCTACTGAAGTGTAATTCTCATTCTGGACTCCTGTCTCCAAAAGTCTTTTCCCATAGTTTGAAAAAATCTGTACTTCATTGACCAACATTATACTTCTAAATCCAAATCCTACCAGTTTTTGTTTTTTTAAAAAAAGGCGATTAGAAAAAAGTTGACACCTAACAGATGATAGATGGCAAACAACAGACTGTGCAATAAAAAGAAAATAACTTAATTTTTATTTAAGATGTATAAAATTCACTTGGCATGCCTTGGCAAGACACATGCACATGCTTTAAAAATGTTAACAAATAATTACATTTAATTGCCCTATATAACCAATTCCAAAATTACAATTGATTGCTGTAAATGCTTACTATCTAAACATTAAAACCATTTACGATTAGTTATACTGACCTAAATTAGCAACAACAATACATGTTTGTGCACAAAATGGCGGGGGTATTTTGATATTGTGACAGATGTGTAATAATGATAGCAAACTGGTTAGTCTCTTGTTTGTTTCATTACACGTTTTCAAATACATGTATGCGTGTTTCACAAAACAGACTAGTCCAGCCTCGATCCTCTTCAACGCTTGCTTTTCTAAAAGTAAACATCACAGATGATCAGGATCAATATGTCTGTATATTTGAAAACATCTAAATGAAATAGATGGACCATTTACAGGTAGAAAATTTACTGATACATGCACCTGGCCTTTGGTCAGGAGTGAGCAAAGTTTATGGTTATATCAAAGCTGCAAACATTTGACCTTGAACTGTGACCTTGACCTTGAAGTAACATGTTTGGAATGTTGGTTCTGTTGTCTGGAGGAGATAAACATCTAAAATATCTTAAAGACATTATAGGTGACATAATGCATAAAAACAAAACTGTTGTTAAAGCTGACGCGTGGTCTGAAGGGAGGGAATGTGGGATTAACAATGTTACACATTTGAAAGTTAATGACTAATACAGATTACAAGAAAAAAATGCAGCTTGTTATAATCATGTTTCATATAGATCATATACAGCCAAACCTGCTTAACCAGTCCAGGAAAAGAGCAAATATTGCCTTTTAAGACAGGTTGTTGCTAAATACAGCTTTATTTGCTCTGAAAACATAGAAATGGGAAATAGCAAATGTGGCTGTATAAGACAAGTAAGCTGCTCAATAGAGGTGACTGCTCCCACAGGTTTGACTGTATTCAAGCAAAACATAGCTAATATATAGCAAAGGTAATGATCAAAAAATTAGAACTGTAATATTTTGTTCTGGTGATTTGACAAGTTTACAGTTTGTTATATTTACCTACCGGCAGTTGCTGTCTAATCTCTCTGTGAAGAGTGATATCCTGGTAAGCTTTGAGTATGATATCTGGGAGGAGGGCAAGAACAATTAGTACAATCTCTGCCAGCCACACACCTCCAGACTGGAAAATTGTGTTGAAATCGTAGAACAGGTATTGATGGTCACTGACAAATTGCCTGAAATAGAAGTATAATTCAGTCATGCAGTAGAGGCTGGTCATTGTACTTTGTCTAGACACTTAACCACTATATTATTCTGAACATTTATGCAAATTTCAAACAATCCAAAGAGGAGGAGTTAATCGGTTAGATTTTGTGACAGTTGGATGGACGGAGAGACAGAAAGCATTAAAACAATATGTCTTCCAGAGTGGTGAAGACGTAAAATATTTTCATCAGCTTTTTTAACATTAGGACTACAGAGCACCGTGTCATGGTGATCATTTATAATTTATTTTAAAGTACTAATATACCACTTTCTATATACATATATAAGGCATTTTTCAAATGTTTGACCATTCAAGCGTGACCTGAGCATACATGTATGAATCTAAATCTTCCACACAGCACATTGTCATGTCATGGTGATAAATTATTGAAATGATTGAATATTTTGCGTCATTTTTTGCCATTGAGACGATTAGTTAACTTAACCACTGTTTCCTGGGATCCTGAAAGGTTAACCAGTACTCGAGCACACACCATCTCCGCATTTAACTGATGACCTTCCCACTTGAATCAGTGGTGAGAAACGAATGATAATGAGACACAATTGCGTATATCAATCATCACGGAGACTGTTGCCGGGCAGGGGATTCGAACTCAAGATCCCTGGATTGATAGTCAGACACACTAATGATTGAGCTAATCGGGCCCGTTGTGATAAATAATGCCAGTCTATTTCAAAATCTCTCAATAAATGACACAGTAGCAGAGCGGGCACCAGTACCACTTTCTATATACATAAAATATAAAACTTTGTTTATACATGTATGTTTAAGTGTGAATTTGAACTATTAGCTAACGGACCTCAATCTGTGTGCGCATTGTCAAGTTATGGGCAATATATAAGAAAAAGTTAAAATTCCAACGGTGTTAACTACAAATTAACTAGAAATCACATGCATGGCCATCATATCTAGTCAGATCTGGCCAGTTCCGGAACTAGTAGAAGCATTCATGCCTGCTCTTCATATCTGGTCAGATCTGGCCAGTTCCAGAACTAGTACAAGCATTCATGCCTGCTCTTCATATCTAGTCAGATCTGGCCAGTTCCGGAACTAGTACAAGCATTCATGCCTACCCATCATATCTAGTCAGATCTGGCCAGTTCCGGAACTAGTACAAGCATTCATGCCTGCCCATCATATCTAGTCAGATCTGGCCAGTTCCGGAACTAGTACAAGCATTCATGCCTGCTCTTCATATCTGGTCAGATCTGGCCAGTTCCGGAACTAGTACAAGCATTCATGCCTGCCCATCATATCTAGTCAGATCTGGCCAGTTCCGGAACTAGTACAACCATTCATGCTTTCATCAGTAGGTGCTATGATGTTTACAAGGCAAAAATTCAAAAACAACAATATCACCTGAACCTTTTGAAAATGGTTTTAAACCCTATTGAAATAGAATAGTGTTTGTCAACACAGATACCCCTGCTATTGGTCAGAAGCAAATATTTTACCAAACAATAAGTTGAAAAGCGGCCATAACTCCTGTAAAATATGACAGATGTTGACAAATACTAAACTAGCCCTGTATTTTGTAATAATACATGAATTATTTTTTTTAAATAAAAACACAATCAGAAGCTACTGATCAGAAACCAACTTTCTAAACAGACGAACGAACGAACGAACGATGGACAGCCCATTCTCCATTCTTCAAATACCTGGAGCATATAAAAAAAATTCCATACTTACGGCCACCAGATGGTGTTGTATACAACTGTCCCTACAACGTATGTGAAAGCAGAAAAGATGAACCCAAACCAAATAAAAGCTGACCAGTAGTAGATGTTGAGACCAAGCTGTAATACAGACATAAACTTTTAACATCATTATGCAGGAACGATGCTAATGAAACATAATGGAAGTAAAAGGAAACAATGCAGAATCAAATGTCTTATTTTACTTCAATGCAAAGTACTAAGAAGCTTAGCTATCAATGTGTTGTCAAAGCTAGATAATGTTGTTGTTGTATGGTATGATATCCCTCCCCCAGTCAATATATTGACAACAGACTGACCAGACCTAGAACTATCCTCTAAATGCTGAGCACCAAGCAAGGAAGCTTCTAGTAGCAGTTTTTAAGTCTTTGGGATGACCTGACCAAGGAGATCCCTAGAAAGAGTTCAGAAACAATGGTAGACATACAAGATATACTGATACAAGGTGATCACACGAGTCCACACTGAAACATAATGACATAAAATTGTCTTACTTCAGTGGGTTTTGATTTCGATCATTTTTATAGCTGTTATTGGGTCATATTCCCAATGTCAAATAGTATCTTTTTTTTCCCAACTGAGTGGTGAAAATTCCAAATTGAAAATTTCAATAAAAGAAATTCAAACTTTCCATAATTCCTTGATAAAATAAAGTTTTCCCCATTCTGAATTGAGTATGACATTGATTCTTTAATTAAATTGCCAGAGAAGCAAGTATACACATTTTTATGAAATTGAACAAATATATTTAATGCAAAAGTTTTCCCAATGTTAATGCAAACACCACTAAAATTCCGAGTTCCAAGGGTACGAGTCATTTTCCTAAAATAGTGCAAAAAACACTGTACCTTTATGGTAACTGTTAGAAGAACACCAAAGTAAACAATGGAACCCAGACTCCAGTTTCCAATCATCTGCAAAAATAAAAGTAATATTAATATGACCTCCTGCACAGTGGCTTATATTAACCAGGCGAGCGGAATGGCATTGAACCACTTTGTGGCATTTCACACTGTTCTTATAAATTAATTGCACACTTCAAAAAAATTCATTTAAAATGGCAAGATAGTTTATCTACACATATAAGTTATAACCATAATTAAAATTTTCCAAAACACACGTTCCCGGGGTGACACATCAGCCTTGGAGCATTTATCCAGGAATGATGCAGTTTTCAAAAGGAGGGGGGGCATTAATTTGGGTATATGTTGTTTTTTAAGTGTATTACAAACAATTTTTAATAAATGTTTCACAAACATATACTAACAATAACCGTAAAATTTGACAGTGTATGTTTCTGTTTATTGATAACACTTCAAAAAAATGTTGTTGTTTTTTTTCAGACATATTGGACCAAAATTGGTAGACTGTGGGTTTATCAGAGAAGAGTATTTATTTTAGGGAATACGGTACACATATGTCTCAGTCATACATAACAAGATCATCCAGATGTGATAAACATAACTATTTTGTAATTTTCAAATGTTCCAGGACTAAAAGTCGTGCTATAATATTCTGATAAAACAAGTTCCAGTAATGTTTCAAAATCCTATGGTTACATGAGGGATTACTAACACATATGAAAATTTTAATGTAAATAATTCATCACTCTCTGCGCATCTATGTAGTTTCCCCATAATGCAATATGTTCTTGTTTGTTTTAAAAGATCTACTTCTGTGTCTCAACATTATTCGTAATTTCTCTCAATGCCATGACTTGATACACTGATATTGGATTTATATTTCAAATTTCTATCGAGCATTACCAGTATAAACTAAAATTATCCGTTGTTTTACACAATCTGCATACATAATTAAATATAATAACAGACAATGACAGATGATGAACTGACAGCAGAACAATGCGCCCAAATAGGCCTACATGGAAGTCATTCACTTGATTTCACCTGTCAATTCTTTTTAACCTTTTACTTCATATAGACGCCTTTGGACACCTCTAATATAGACACCTTTGGACACCTAATCTAGAAGGCTTTTGAATTATTGGATGAATTATGTTTATATTAACTGACAGAGTGGAAAACAGTGCAAGAAGTGTTCAGATTTCTTGTAACAATCTGAACTCTTCCTGCACTGTTTTCAAAGGCCTTCTGTGATTGGTGCGGGAAAAACGTGTATCTATGGAGTAAAGGGTTAAATCTTAAATGGCTTAGCATATAAAGAACTTGTAGATGAGAAAAGTGAAAATTATCTGTTTAACCATAGCATCCCCATGTAAAAATCCAAGTGCCATTACTGAGCCCTAACAAACTGTTACAGCTTTAACTGATTAAACTTGAAACCCCTACTCACAGGGATCATCAACACCAAATATGCAACATTTCCGCTTATCGATTCTTGAGAAGAAGATTTCTGGAAATTCATTTTATTCATTTATTTTTATCCTGCTAGACCCTTATGGATATGCAATCTCCTGTAATGGACAAATCTTCATTGTTATGACTAAACAATGTACCAGACTTCAAGATGTTTGAAATAATGTCTGTAACAGAGAAAACAATTACAATTTTCTGTTTTTCCATAGTATTCCTATATTTAAAAAGTCCCTTTATTCGACCCCAATGTACCCTAGCCCCTTTATTTGTAAAAACTGAAACTCTTACTCATAGGGACCATCCGTACCTAATATTAACAAATTGGCTGGTTTGTACTTGAGAAAAAGATTTTTAAATGAACATTTCCCGATGTTAAAACTGATCAAGTCCCCAGGGCTGGACTACAAGTAACTCTGACCCTAGGGTCATGGTTTTAACAAACCTGAAAGAAAATGAATAGGTGATCCTACGTGCAAAATATCAAAGCTCCAGACTTTGCTCTTTCGGAGAAGATTTTTGAAAATTTAGACAAGACGGATGACAGACACAGGGTGACAATAAAATGTCACCACACAGTCGAAGGCTCAGATGAGCTAAAAATGCATTCTTTACAATAGATTTCCATCTAGATATTGTCGAAAATATTTTAAAGACTAACCTTTTCTCTCGATTTAGTTTAACTGTATTTGCCCAAAAGAGCATATTACACATATTATACCTTTCAGTGTAACAAAATATGTATATACACACATATATATAATCAATTATCACAAAAATAATATTTGTGCATATAATTACCTTTCCATCTGGGTAGAGAGATGTGTCATCCCCAAGCATAAATATAGCACCAAAAAATATCACAGTACAATGCCATAGACCTGAAATGAGAAAATATCACAGAACAATGCCATAGACCTGAAATGAGAAAATATCACAGAACAATGCCATAGACCTGAAATGAGAAAATATCACAAAACAATGTCGTAGACCTGAAACTAGAAAATATCACAGAACAATGCCATAGACCTGAAATGAGAAAATATCACAGAACAATGCCATAGACCTGAAATGAGAAAATATCACAGAACAATGCCATAGACCTGAAATGAGAAAATATCACAGTACAATGCAATAGACCTGAAATGAGAAAATATCACAGTACAATGCCATAGACCTGAAATGAGAAAATATCACAGAACAATGCCATAGACCTGAAATGAGAAAATATCACAGAACAATGCCATAGACCTGAAATGAGAAAATATCACAGAATAATGTCGTAGACCTGAAATTAGAAAATATCACAGAACAATGCCATAGACCTGAAATGAGAAAATATCACAGAACAATGCCATAGACCTGAAATGAGAAAATATCACAGAACAATGCCATAGACCTGAAATGAGAAAATATCACAGAACACTGCCATAGACCTGAAATGAGAAAATATCACAGAATAATGCCATAGACCTGAAATGAGAAAATATCACAGAACACTGCCATAGACCTGAAATGAGAAAATATCACAGAACAATGCCATAGACCTGAAATAAGAAATGATCACAGTACAATGCCATAGACCTCAAATGAGAAATGATCACAGTACAATGCAATTGACCTGACATGAATATTCCTCCCTCCCCCACCTCAGTTGAATTATTTGTTTTCAATAATTGAACACACATGAAACACTCTTCGGTTCATGAAACTATGGATAGTTTGAAAAAAATCTGTGTATTAAGAAAGAAATTACTGGCTGAACAAGGTTTTGTCTATGGGCAGAGATAGACAGATGGACAAAGTTATTCCAATATAAAAATAACTATGAGCCTCTTTTGAAATAATTTTAAATGTTCATAATAAAATTATGTACTTGTTATGGATAGGAAATTTAACTCTTATAACATGTATAACAGTAACTAGTCAGAGTTGTCTTTCTTTGTTGTATTATACAATACAGTATCAGTAACTTAAATTATAGCTTTTTCCTGTTTTATAAAGTCCATATAACTGCTACCAGAGCTACAGATAAGCTTTTGCAGTAAGTTAGTATTTACTCCTTAACGTTTAAAGTAATTGTGTATTTCGGTTTTCTATTGCTTAACAATTTTATTTTTACCCCATCAAATTTTGTTCAATTTTTGTTCTTATTTTTTTTATAGAAAATCAATTGTGTACCATAAAACATTGAAAAGAAAATATACTCACAATTTTACTAGAAAGGAGGATTCATTCACCCAAACACTTGTAAGTTTCAATTTGGATTGCATATGTAACATTCCATATTTGTATTTGTTTAAATAAGTTGAAGCCATGGAAATTTGTTTTTCTAGTCCGTGACAGATTTTGCATTTACCGGACCCCCATCATGCTTCTTTGGTACTGAGAGGACCCGGGACAAAATTTTGTCCAGAGTTGCACTTTCAATGTGTTGCGGCAGATGCACAATCTGTGCAAACAGGTCATCTAAGATGCTTTTACAAACAGCATTGCTGCTTTCCACTGGTGTGCTCAAATAACCAAGCAGTGTGTTTGTTTAGACAGGTTGCGGTCACTTTTTTTCATCCCCGTGTCTACCGAAACGGAAAACGGAAATTGTATCCAAGACTGGTTTACAACATTTAATGAAAAATGCCCTAAAAGACCTAAATGAACGGAAAGTTCCACTATACGCAGATAATAGCTGTCAGCGTGGTGGAAAGACTTCCCGTTGAACCAGTCTATGGGTACGAAGCTTTTTCAGCTTATGCAGTCCCAGCAGCTTTTTACTTTGCGATACGGGGCAATTTAAAAGCAATTGAGTAAAATGATTTTTCTTCGCTTTTTTGTTCACTGATATTCTTTTATAAATTGCTTTTCTGCATAATTTATTTGCGTATTTCCGCAAATACACAGCTTATCTGTAGCTCTGTGCTACAACAAATATTTTAAGACCTTGATATTATCACTTTCATGCAGACCCCATTTGAAACTTAGCTTAATGGGCTATCCTGTGTTATTTATTTCTCAAATCTATTAACTATGAAAGAGAAATATATTTTAACTGATAGCTATGAAAATCTATGTAATAATTTGATTGAATTTTTGTAATTTTTGTGATATACGTCTGTGATATTTGTTTGTCGTATTCATGTAATATATTCGTGAATAAATCTGTCTGTCTGTCTGTCTGTCTGTCTAAATATTACTGAAATGATATTTGTTTATTCCAACTTGTTATGCACTATTCATAAATATGTTTAAAATTGTTTGAATATTTAGTGTAATTATTGGATAACAGACGATCATTTAATCTAACTGCTCTTTCCTGGCATCCTGGAAAGTTAACCAGTACTCAAGAACACTCATCTCCACAACTGATAACTTCCCCATTTAAATCAGCGGTGAGAGATGAATTTCAATCAAACAATGTTGTACATATATCAACATGGAGACATGTCTGGCTGGGATTTGTACTCGTGATCCCTAGATTGATAGTCAGACGTGCTACTGACTGAGCTAACCAGGCCCTATCATTATGTTAAAAACAATTTTAAGGGATTATATTGGCATATTACCGTCAATTCCCTGCCCTAAATACACATGTCCAGCATGAAGAAACACTTATAACTTAGAGATATACATGTCTAAAGTGTCTAATTGCATAGTCTCTTTATTACAAACATCGGGTTTCAGAAGCCACGTTTTGTTTTCGTTTACATTTGCCAATTTCAACAAACCGCTTTCAGGTTTCCTATTAATCATCGGATAACATCGTGAAGACTCGTTCCCGATATCGTTTTCGAGGTTTTGTTCGGGAAGTTTACAGAGTTCAATGTAAACATTGGGCAATACTTTATTGCGGGACGTATTAAAGTTTTGGCCAATATTCAATTACTGTTCATTTGATAACTTTCAAGTAAATGATGGTTATATGTCAATACATAAGCATTATTTTGTGCACGCTGCACACAGGAAAAATCTTGATTAACAGCATATTTGTGTGACTTGCCAATATAATCCCTTTAAACTGAAGTTTCAGACTGCAATAATCTCAATTATATCGAGTTTCTAGTTTCTAACTTACCTAAGCCATTCCACAGTAAAAAGTTGCGTAGACACAATTTTTCATTTTTATTTATTTTCCTGAAAAAGGAAACAGAAGTTATAAACATAATCAAGACACAAACCAGTTGTAGATTTTGTGCTATAACTAATGACTCATAATGGGAGTCTGGGTCATGATTCCAACGGATCATGATACATTCAATGTAGTGCATGTTCTTTATAGCTGATGTATGCACTTAAATCTGAAGTATATGGTGCAATTTAGTTTATACTAACTTATTTTAGTTTGATTGCAGAGAAATATGAACACCTCTTGAGTCTGCTTCCCAGGTAAAATAAGTACCGAGTGTTATTTTGAGAGGAGAACCAGTCGTTTTTTCATACTCAACTGAAAATGTGTACTCAACTACAATTTTCAGCATTCATATAAAAACAAAACAAATTAAAGCACAAATATATCAATCAACATTAAATTGCATACCGGTATTTGCAAATATTATTGCAGAAGTTCCAAGTATTTACATTTAGTTTAGATAATTATTATTTTTAATTGATACTAATTTATTTTATGTATTGACAAACTGATATCGTGATTTCATTTTTGTTTTACATTGTGTGGTATCAGTCAGCATAATTTTCCATGATGTTTTGTTCACCATAGCTCTGTATACATGTGGATTTTCCATGATAATGTCTGGTTTCACCATACCTGTAAACATGTGGATTTTTCATGAGAATGTCTGGTTTCACCATACCTGTATATATGTTGATTATCCATGATAATGTCTGATTTCACCATACCTGTATACATGTGGATTTTCCATGATAATGTCTGGTTTCACCATACCTGTATACATGTGGATTTTTCATGAGAATGTCTGGTTTCACCATACCTGTATACATGTTGATTTTCTATGATAATGTCTGGTTTCACCATATCTGTATACATGTGGATTTTGCATGATAATGTCTTGTTTCACCATACCTGTATACATGTGGATTTTCCATGATAATGTCTGGTTTCACCATACCTGTATACATGTACATGTGGATTTTCTATGATAACGTCTGGTTTCACCATACCTATATACATACAGATTTTCCATGACAATGTCTGGTTTCAGTATATTTACAACTGTACTTGTAATTATTTGCCGATGAGTTGTCTGGTTTTACTATAATTACAACTGTACCTGTAGAGACGTGGATTTTCCATGAGAATGTCTGGTTTCAAATGCTGCTCAAATATACCATAGACAAGAATAGGCATTGCTGTGAAAACCATGTTGAACATCATGAGGTAGAAACTCTCATAGAGGGACTGAAAAACAGATACATTGTATTTTTTAGTTTAGTTGATAATAATTTATTTTAGTTCAATTGTGAAGAATGCTCAAAGCTTATGTGAACTTCTCCCGAAACTGTTTCCTCTGTAGACCAGTATTGAGTATTGTTTTATGATAGGCATCAAGTCAAGTTGGGCATCGAACCTGCAACTCTGACATGAGCAGCCATCACTCTATCCACTACACTATCACCCCACTCCTTTCTTGATACATGTACATGTATGTTAACCTTCATTTACAGGCATAGTATGGCAGTAACATCCATACAAAAATACAACAAGAGCACTAAACAGCACCATACACCCATTGTCTAATCTAAACAAGTAACCAGTTACCTGCAGCACAACTGCTTTGAAAAATATTAACTGCCATAAATAGTCAATCCAAACATTGTTTTGTTTAAAATAAATGACAATGTGTTAGTTTGTGTTGCAAAAATATTGTCAATTTAATATGTACAGTCAAACCTGTGTAAATAAATTATTATTATTATCATTATCATCATCATCATCATCATCATCATCATCATCATTATCATCATCATCATCTTCATCATTATTATCATTATTATTATCATTATCATTATTATTATTATTATTATTATTATTATTATTATTATTATTATGTATTAAACCATCATCTGCCTCTAGGCATCACCCTTACTCTTTTCTTAGAATGACTGCTTAAGAAAAGTTTGACTGTATTATGCATTTTGACCAATCAGGGAGGGCTAGAACAAAGGTTGTTAAAATTTGTAGCCCAAAGCTTTTGCATTTAATTCATCTTTTCAGTACTTAAGTGATGTTTTGAATATATTATTAAATTAACAAATCCAACTGTACCCTTGCTAGTTGTGTATAAAATAATTAGGTTTTATTTGTTATACAGAGATACTGAAAGAAGTTCAAAATGACTGCTAAGCCATTATAAAATAATTGTTAGATTCTCATCCAAATTTTTCTTAAAAAGGAGATGAGGGAGAATCTATTTTTTTTATTTTATTTTTTTAAAACTTTGTTGTTTAAATTTTTTTTTCTACTTTTATGAAAACAAAAAGGTCGAGAAGGCATGAAAATTAGGGGGCGGGTTGGGATGATAATCTAGTAGATAATTTAATATGGCCTAATATGAAACAACTCTGATTTGTATACATTAATATAGAAACATTTCACTTCTCATATGTTTATATATTTTTATATATATATACGACACTGTCAGTGTTAAATAATTACTGATTCATTTTCATTATTACTCCATTTTATTACTATAAAAGTAACATCCAGTGATAGTAATAGAAAACTGATGTGCATGTGATAAATTTGAGAAGTACACTCTATTATACAACTATATACTTTAAAAAAAAAACCACACATCAAACTGTCTTGAAAAAGGCAATTAAAATAAATCAAGCAGGTTACATATTAGCTTACCTGTTCAGAGAATGCTGTGAAAAATGTGTAGAACAACTGAGCGGTGATGAACGCAACATTCTGAAAAAAATCAAATAAACTTATAAACACTGAAAATGCATTAACTGGGTTTTTAAGGCAAAGGTTAATGTTCATTGCTAAGCAAAAGATTTATATTTAACTGCCTACGTAAAATAGTCTAAATACTCCAAAGCAAAAGTGAGAAGCATTAAATGTATGAAAGGAATAGCTGTTCAAGTTGTTAAGCGGACAACTTATAGAAATATGATTTTGGTAAAAGTGGCATACTGGCAATTCATGTAAAATTAAAACAAAGAGTGCAAAGCAGTAAACATATATGTGATCAAAACAAGTCAGCCAGAAGCATTATAAATGATGTTTGTCAATGGAATAAACAACTTATGTAAAGGAAATTTAAGTTTTTAATGAGAAACCAGAGTTACTGAGGGAAAGCTACATGTATTTTATTTCTAAATAAAAATGACCTTGACCTGATAAACAAAGAGAATTTCCATTTTGTGTTAGGAACTTATAAACAAAATTTCATCAAAATATCTTAAAGGAAACTAAAGTCATTGAGCTGAAACAGTTTTTTTCTATTTTTAGTAACAGTGACCTTGATCCAACCATCTCAAAACCAATTTCTGGTTAGCTTCCCATTCATGTTAGGTATCTATACAACCAATTTCATCAAAATACCTTTAAGGAAACAAAAGTTACCAAAGGAAAACCATTTCCTATCCCTGCCAAGGCATATTAAGAAAGGGGCAGAACTCGTGCAAAAATTGTAGTGCCATATGCAATTCAATCCCATGCAAAGTCTAGTGATAAGCAGCCTTGTGTAACATCTAGAACGTAATGCTTATTGGAGTTATTAAGAGTGAATATTGATATAAAATAATAATAAATAATAATAAAAGGACCCCTTGCAATCACAGGTTGCAATCAAAAGAAGAAAATTGCAGATTCTGTTTTATTAACTCATGAGGAGTACAAAATTTCCCAATGTTGACATAAATCACGTGACATTCTATGTGGGAGTACAGTATTTCCCAATGTTTGCATAAATCACGTGACATTCTATGTGGGAGTACAGTATTTCCCAATGTTGGCATAAATCACGTGACATTCTATGCGGGAATACAGTATTTCCCAATGTTGGAATAAATCACGTGACATTCTATGCGGGAGTACAATATTTCCCAATGTTGGCATAAATCACGTGACATTCTATGTGGGAGTACAATATTTTCCAATGTTTGCATAAATCACGTGACATTCTATGTGGGAGTACAATATTTCCCAATGTTGGCATAAATCACGTGACAGTACAAAATTTCCCAATGTTGGCATAAATCACGTGACATTCTATGTGAGAGTACAATATTTCCCAATGTTGGCATAAATCACGTGACATTCTATGTGGGAGTACAATATTTTCCAATGTTGGCATAAATCAAGTGACATTCTATGTGAGGAGTACAATATTTCCCAATGTTGGCATAAATCACGTGACATTCTATGTGGGAGTACAAAATTTCCCAATGTTGGCATAAATCACATGACATTCTATGCGAGAGTACAATATTTCCCAATGTTGGCATAAATCACGTGACATTCTGTGTGAGAGTACAATATTTTCCAATGTTGGCATAAATCACGTGACATTCTATGTGAGAGTACAATATTTTCCAATGTTGGCATAAATCACATGACATTCTATGTGAGAGTACAATATTTCCCAATGTTGGCATAAATCACATGACATTCTATGTGAGAGTACAATATTTTCCAATGTTGGCATAAATAACGTGACATTCTATGCGAGAGCCTGAAATACAATACCATGCAAAAAAAGAAAATAATCACGCAATATTTGCTAGAGTTATTGAGTAGATGTCGAATAAAATGCAGCTTATAAGGTCATAGCTTGTGTAATATTTGAGATGTGGATTTGAATTTCAATCCCATGCAAGGTCTAATGATAAGCAACTTTGTGAACAACTTTAAAAGAATCAGCCAAACTTGTTATATTGTGGGGATGCTGATTTCAATACACTTTTTTGTTTAATAATGAAAAAAAAAAGTTATAATTAAGTAAATAAATACTAGAATGAACCAAAATTTCGTCACTTTATCATTGTCAGAATATGCACTCATAGTTTAACATTAACCAACTGATTTCATTTATTTTCTCTTTTCGTGAAAACAGTAAACAAGAAATGTGTCCATATGACATGAATAACCCCATTATTTGTTAGTAAATTCTACCAATAATTAAAATTAAAAAGGGTCCAAAACATTGGCAAAATATCAAACTTTATCTGTTTTATAATTTCACAGCTCGATATCAAATATAAATCAAATAAATGCCCTTTCAAAAGTTATTCATCTGAAACAATTCTTTTACCAAAAAACACTAAGACAAAAATGGGCCATTACTGCTGTTATTTTGACTGATGTCGACCAATCTATAAGTGGACATAGACCCTTGCAAAAATATTGATCAGATACAAATTTGATCTCAGATGCATAAATAGACGGACAGACACGGATATCACTTATTGCCCAATCGTCAGCCTTTGAATGACGGGGGCATAAAAACCTATGGAATCCCTTTCTAAAAATAAAATTGTTCTTGGTTAAGCTATGTATGACAAAAATTAGGTACACATCTGTTTGATTATGTTGCATGAATAGGAACATTTGTGTATAAAAATAAAAAATAGCATACTTGCAAAACTGAAGAAAAATGAATTATTTGGGAATTTGAGAAAAAATTCAGGCAAGCTAATCAAACCAACAAAACAAACGTGAGTATCAAAAACAGCAGGGTGATGACAATTCTGTGAATGTGGGATAAAAATGGGTCATTCCTTGCACTATACCACTGATACAAACATAAGTTTACCATTATACAACATTTCTCAAATGTTCTGTGAGGGTTCTAGGTGGTTTTGTCCATTTTCCAATTCGCCAAACGGTCGTTTCTCCCTAGATCAAAATTCATTTCACCAGATTTCATGAGAGTGTGTCATCAGTGTTTGTATCTCCCTCATTTTAAAACAATCAGTGCATATAACACATTAAATAATTTGAAAATTTATACAAAAGATCATAAGCAGATTCAAGATTTTTTTTTTGTCGGGGGCAGTTTTAGGGTTGGGTTGAAGAGTTCAACACTCTAAAGCATTACTGATCTTACAAAAGGAGTATTTTTAGTGATTTCCAGACCACCTGCTCCTTTCTAGATCCATCGGAAAATATTTTTTTACATACGTCTCACTATACAGTTATGCCCCTTTTTTTCCACCGTAACATGATTCTTACACTTAAAAAAAAAAGGCATATGCAATTTGGTTTTGAAATATTTTCAGAATGGTTCATAGTGGTTGTGATTTCTTGCTGCAGATGGGTAGAGCAAAAGTTGGCACAGCATATACTGCAATAAGACATCACTGGTGTTTAAAAAGCGAATTTTATAGGATTTCAACATCTGCATGTATTAATGAGCATTTGAGGACTTCTCTTTTCAAATAATCTCAGGGTGTCACTGCACACTCTTTAAAAAAAACAAAACAAGCTGGTCAACCTACCAGTTATTGTGCATGTTTAAGTGGGTATACATTCCTGCTATGATAAATAAAAAAAAAAAAATTCTATGTGGAATTCTTTTTTTTACCATGGAAATCCTAGACCTTATTTTATAAAGAACAAAGAACAAAATTCAACTGTGTAGTGAGACCGAAGTTGATAAAATGAATATAGTCTCCCTTAAAATCATTTATAGCCTCAATTTAATAATATTTTGAAAGTTATCTGTTTTACATGCCCAGCATCAATGTGTGTGATGTAAGCAACTGACCTCCAATAAGAAGAACTACATGTACTATTTCCCTTAACTGAACATGTTCCACACACTTGCACGGGTATACTGTATAATACACATGTACATCTTAACTGACCTCCAATAAGAAGATCTACATGCACTATTTCCCTTAATTGAACATGTTCCACACACTTGCATGGGTATACTGTATAATATACATCTCAACTGACCTCTAATAAGAAGATCTACATGCACTATTTCCCTTAACTGAACATGTTCCGCATACTTGCATGGGTATACTGTATAATACACATCTCAACTGACCTCCAAAAAGAAGACCTACATGTACTATTTCCCTTAAATAACACGTTCCACACACTTGCACAGGTATACTGAATAATATACATCTTAACTGACCTCCAATAAGAAGATCTACATGCACTATTTCCCTTAACTGAACATGTTCCGCACACTTGCATGGGTAAACTGTATAATAAACATCTCAACTGACCTCCAATAAGAAGATCTACATGCACTATTTCCCTTAACTGAACATGTTCCGCATACTTGCATGGGTATACTGTATAATACACATCTCAACTGACCTCCAAAAAGAAGACCTACATGTACTATTTCCCTTAAATAACACGTTCCACACACTTGCACAGGTATACTGAATAATATACATCTTAACTGACCTCCAATAAGAAGATCTACATGCACTATTTCCCTTAACTGAACATGTTCCCCACACTTGCATGGGTATGCTGTATATTGATTGATTGAATATTTAGCGTCATTTTTATGCCACCGAGGGCTAACAGACGATCAGTTAACCGAACCACTGTTTCCTGGGATTAACCAGTACTCGAGCACACCCCGTCTCCGTAAGTAACTGATAACTTTCCCACTTGAATCAGTGGTGAGAGACGAATGATAATTAGACACAATGTCGTATATCAATCATCACGGAGACTGTTGCCGGGCGGGGGATTTGAACTCACGACCCCTGGATTGATAGTCAGACGCGTAACCGACTGAGCTAATCGGGCCCGGCTATTATGCTGTATAATTTACATATCAAGAAGTGTTATATTATAGAGTCGAACCTGTGTAAACAGTCACCTCTATTAAGCAGCCACATTTGCTATTTCCCATTTCTATGCCTTCAAAACAAATTTACCTATATTCAGCAAAAAACCTGTCTTAAAAAGCTACTTTTGCTCCTTCCCTTTGCTGGCTGCTTAAGACAGGTATGACTGTACCATTTACAACTGACTATCTGGTTATATGACTAGAGAATCCATACTGCAGAAGAAATGAGCTAAAATATACAGTTGCAAACTTTGTTTGTAAATTTTAGTAGACTTACCTTATAAAAGAAGTACTGTACAAGGTTTGAAATTCTTACATAGTAGAAATGACCATGGACTAGAAAAGCTTTCATGAGAAATCGAAATTTGGCAATGGCGTAGTCACTGTTACGAACAGCTTGTCGACCCTCTTTACCCATCACACCTTGAGAAAAAAGACAACATGATACTTATTTTAGTGGCTTGATATGAAAATCTGAAGAAAATCTGAAGACATTGTGTTTCAAAGCAGTCAGTCAGAGTATTTCTATATACACCACACACAGACAGCAACACATGCAGTGGCATAAAGAAACAGCAGCATTAGTAACAACGGACTTTTACACATCATGATAAATGATATGGTGATGAGGGAAAAGGTGTTCAACTTTAATCAAGTTTAAGCTACTGAGATGCAGTTTAGTTTATATTGATTTATATTAGCTTGATTGTGAAGAAAGCTCAGAGTTTATATATCGAATTTGCTTCCTGGGTAGAACCGGTACTGCGTGCTGTTTTTTGCGAGTTTGAGATCGAACCTGCAACCTCTGGCACGAATGGCTGACAATCTAGCCAATATAGTACCACCTCGCTTTGCAGTTTTCCAACTGATCTTTCCAAGGTGATGGACAATGTTGTCATTTTTCTGTATGTTTGCCTTGTTTCTTCTATTACTGTAATGATTTTGTAAGTATTTGTTGTGTTTGTGCTGATGTGATGGCTGTGTTGTTTGAATGCTCTGTTTTCTGTTGAACACAATTTATATCTTGACAAAGTAGGTTAAATCTCTCACAATAGAGGACGACCATAGTGTGAACATTCGTAATGACACATTCATTAATAAGCTTTAATTAATACAAATTGAGACAACAACAGTAAATGGAATACTTTGATTATATATAGTCTATAACACTTCAGTATGATATAAATTTAACATGTTGTGTAATGTCAGTAACATACATATATGAAATTATAATACATGTACTGCAAAATCAGCAGTACTGGTTATCCTTCCAGCATCCCAGGAAAGTGTGGTTAGGTTAACTGATCCTCTGTTAGCCCATGATGGCATAAATAAACTACATAGAAGTTTCCGTTTGTAAAGAATGTATCAAAATTTTACCTATACCAACATCAGCCTCTTGTATCATGCTGACGTCATTGGCTCCGTCACCTATAGCTGCCGTTACAGGCCGTGTCGGTGAACTTTTAAGCAGTTTCACAATCTACAAGAGAAAAGTGATCTCCATTTTACATCCACAATAATTATAAACTCGGCTCCATCTATTATTCTTATTTAACCACAGCAATGGGCTAGTGGTACAGCATCTGCCTCGCATGCAGAAGGTCGTGGGTTTGATCCCCACAGAGTCATACCAAAGACTTGAAATTGGTACTAAAAGCTTCCTCGCTTTGCACTCAGCATTTAGAAGATAGTTCTAGGTCTCGTCCAGCTGGTGTCAGTGTAACGTGACTGGGTGGGTTATCATACCATGTATCTGCGGCATGATACTCCTGTGTGGCAGTGCTCAGAATACTGTCTCAAGTAGACAGTCAAGTTATGACTGAAAATTGTTAAAAGTGATACTAAACATCCTGCAACAATATCATCATTCTTATTTTTATTATGAAATTTGCAGTTGATTAATTCCAAATACATGTACCAGTATTTAAATTTACATGTTAATTGGTTCATATAGCATTATAGCTGATCAATTTCGCTATCCATTAATCCCAATAAACACTTGATTTACATTGTAATTATTTGCCTATATTGGTCTGAGTCTCCCCCAGGTCATGTGGTTTGTAACATACATTACTTGTTGTCACACAGTGGGAGCTAATAATGGCAATGGTCATGTGACTCATGTGGTCATGTGACTCATCTGGTCATGTGACTCATCTAGTCATTCATTATAATATTTAAATATTATAAATATAAATATAATTTTGTTGTTGGCTGATGTTGGGAATTAATTTTGATATTTTACATATTAAAATGGAATGTCTTATTAGGCATGAAACGAAATCATTTAAGATCAAAAAGCATAACACGCAGCACCATTCTGGCAAATTTCGGTTTATGTTGTTAAACAAGAGTTGTCAGAAGCCCAACAAAGCTCGCCTCTGGGTATTTAAGTCCAAAAAGGGCCATAACTGTGCCAAAATGCAATCCAGAGTTATGGTTCTTATCTGTGTGTGTTCCATTGATGATGGTGTAGACACATGTGAAGGTAAGAATCATTGCGCCCCTCACCACTGATTCAAGTGGAAATCTTGAAATGGTGAATTTACCAGTTGCTTGCGTAGATTGCTGAGATTAAGTTACTGGTTAATCTTACAGGATCATAGAAATGGCATAAAAGTGATGCTAACTATTCAAAAATAATATTCCATGTTAAAGTGATGAAAAGATATTATACCTCTGCCTTCTGTAATGGAGACATCCTACAGCACAATACAGCATCACACTTCATACACAGATCACGTAGTATTGTCCCATGTTCATTTAGACAGTATGCCAGACAACTTCCGTTTAAAACTAAAGCAAACTTCTTACTGTGACATGTTTCATTCTCTATCCTGAAAATAATGAAATTTTTAATTCAGTTTGGTTTAATATGTTTTTATTATTCTATCCTGAAAATAATGAAGTTTTTAATTCAGTTTGATTTTATATGTTTTTATCATTCTATCCTGAAAATAATGAAATTTTTAATTCAGTTTGGTTTAGTAAGTTTTTATTATTCTATCCTGAAAATAATAAAAATTTAATACAGTTTGGTTTAATATGTTTTTATAACTCTATCCTTAAAATAATTAAATTTCTAATTCAGTATGGTTTAATATGTTTTTTCATTCTATCCTGAAAATAATGAAATTTTAATTCAGTTTGGTTTAATATGTTTTTATTATTCTATCCTGAAAAAAGTGAAACTTTTAATTCAGTTTGATTTAATATGTTTTTATTATTCTATCCTGAAAATAGTGAAACTTTTAATTCAGTTTTATTTAATATATTTTTATTATTCTATCCTGGAAATAATGAAAATTCTAATTGTTTGGTTTAATATGTTTTTATTTTTTTATATCAGATAACAAATGTCTATACCTGTAATGTAACAAAACAACAGAGTCATTATATCTCACTAAGCCCCATTCTGGAAATGTCAGTTATTGAAAGTGAAGCAGTTTTTTCAAACATACATCACTGGGTATAAATATTTATATGGATGTTTTAGGCTATTATATAGAGTAGTTGCCAGATTGTCATCTTTCTTAAAATTGGAGAGGAGTGGGAGGATTTTATTCTTTTTTTACTTTTACAATTTTTTAATTTTTTTTTTTTATTTTTTTTTTGTATAATATTATATAACAAGAGTTGTCAAAAGACCAACAAAGCTCGCCTCTGGGTGTCTAAGTCCAAAAAGGGCCATAACTGTGCCAAAATGCAATCCAGAGTTATGGTTCTTATCTCTGTGTGTTCCACTGATGATGGTAAACACACATGCAAAGTTTCATTCATATCCAATGAGTGGTTGCATAGATATCTGAAACTTGTATGCAAAAGTTTAACCTGGGTGTCCACAGACGGCGACGGTGATGACAATAGCTCTCCTTGGAATTCGTCCCAGCGAGCTAAAAAGGGTCATGGAGGCATGAAAATTAGGGGGAAGGCGGGTATGAAACTGTAGCAATTAATTAGTTATGACCTTATCAGTGTCGTAATAGAGATGCAGATTAAGTCCATTTATTTTCATTTTCTTCAAAGTCCATTTATCATTATAAACTTATAATTTTTATAAATGTTTAAAAGGAAGTAAATTGTATATATCAGGATTTTTCAAAATATTAAAATTGTCGAAAAACATTTGTTTTCAAATATATCATGCTTAGATTTCCTACATTTATCAACAGATTCTGTATTGTTATGAGAATATCTATTTAAGCATGGCAAAATAATTGAAAAGTAATTTCCAAACTGGACCTAAGAGCCATAATTGCAATAGAAAACATGGCATGCAGCAACTAATCTCTGAACAACATGTGGCAAACTCACGAGCTATACATAATCCAGGACTATTGCTCTCACTCTTGGGAATGGGGTCGGGGTCCCTGACTTTGGGAAAATTAGCGTTATTTTTAAAGAAATTGTGAAAATTACATAGCACCGGTTCCTTCAATATACGCAACAATATATGTGAAATGTGTATTAAATGTATAAACATTTGTGATGTTCTGGTAGAAGACTACATTAAAATCATAATATTAAAAAATCTCCCAGCTTTCCCCAAAAAATATTCTTTTAGTTTCTTAGCATTTTGAAAATGGGAATTTTGTTATTTTGGATTGGGAAAAAAAGATACTATTTATCATTTGGAATGGTAAAGGTTAGCAGCCCCAAAATTGGGCAAGCCAGAGCCCTGTGATCTCACTTGGATTACCTCGGACATAATTTTAAAACTATATTTTAAAAGTAATGAAAATGTTTTTAAGTTTTCATATGCTGCATACTGCATGCACAAATGTCGAAATGTAATATGCTGTTTTTATCAATTATGGTAAAAAGAAAGATATACAGTGACTTGCCTTCTCTGATTTACACATACAACCCCTTAATTTTAACAAACTTCAAACCACTTCTCATATTGCTAATTTATGCCACATATGAACAGTTTTGCTGACATTTGGTCTATATAAGGGCTCCTTCAAGCCCCTTCTGGAAAAATGTAGCAGCCCACTATCACTAGATAGTATGAATGTTACACCAAGCGAGGTGGTAGTGAAGTAGATAGAGTTTTGACCTTTAACGACAGAGGTTGCGGGTTTGATCCCCAATGCCTATCACAGAAAAACACTCAGTACTGGTTCTACATGTACCTTGCAGCCCGATTAGCTCAGTCAGTTACGCATCTGACCATCAATTCAGGGGTCATGAGTTCATCTCCCCACCCGGCAACAGTCTGCGTGATGATTGATATACGACATTGTGTCTCATTATCATTCGTGTCTCAGCGCTGATTCAAGGCGGAAAATTATCAGTTACTTGCGAATATGGGGTGTGCTCGAGTACTGGTTAATCTTTCACGATTCCAGGAAACAGTGGTTAGGTTAACTGATCATCTGTTAGCCCTTGATGGCATAAAAATGACGCTAAATATATAATCAATCAATGAATCTACCCTGGAAGTGGACTTGTGAGTGATTTATAAGAATAAGTTTTGAGCTCTCTTCGCAATTCAGATAAAATAAATTATAATCAACTAAACATTACCCCCATTTCCAGGAGTTGCCTGTGCATAGAACTAAATGGTCAGCTAAACCACAGAATGACAAGGTACATAAAGTATGTCTAGTTAATATTTTATAAAGCTTGCACTTAGTTGAAATGAATTTATTTATTAAGGACATCAGTTTTGAACATGACTTTCTTTATTCCTGATTTTGCCAGATTTAAACCATTTACCACTGTTTAGCATGTTTGTAAACTGAAAATCCGAGTGGGTTTCCCCACTTTTTGTGTGTTTTAAATGATAGAGTTCTTTCTTGAGTATGTAGTTCAGTATTGACAAGTCCATGGCAAGCTTTTACTGTTAACAGAAGCCTGACCCGGTTAGCTCAGTCTGTATGTAATTCAGTATTGGCAAGTCCATGGCAAGCTTTTACTGTTAACAGAAGCCTGACCCAGTTAGCTCAGTCTGTATGTAATTCAGTATTGGCAAGTCCATGGCAAGCTTTAACTGTTAACAGAAGCCTGACCCGGTTAGCTCAGTCTGTATGTAATTCAGAATTGGCAAATCCATGGCAAGCTTTTACTGTTAACAGAAGCCTGACCCGGTAAGCTCATTCTGTATGTAGTTCAGTATTGGCAAGTTCATGGCAAGCTTTTACTGTTAACAGAAGCCAGGCCCGGTTAGCTCAGTCTGTATGTAGTTCAGTATTGACAAGTCCATGGCAAGCTTTTACTGTACACAGAAGCCAGGCCTGGTTAGCTCAGTCTGTATATAGTTCAGTATTGGCAAGTCCATGGCAAACTTTTACTGTACACAGAAGCCAGGCCTGGTTAGCTCAGTCTGTATGTAGTTCAGTATTGGCAAGTCCATGGCAAGCTTTTACTGTACACAGAAGCCAGGCCCGGTTAGCTCAGTCTGTATGTAGTTCAGTATTGGCAAGTCCATGGCAAGCTTTTACTGTACACAGAAGCCAGGCCTGGTTAGCTCAGTCTGTATGTAGTTCAGTATTGGCAAGTCCATGGCAAGCTTTTACTGTACACAGAAGCCAGGCCTGGTTAGCTCAGTCTGTATGTAGTTTAGTATTGGCAAGTCCATGGCAAGCTTTTACTTTACACAGAAGTCGGGTCTGGTAAGCTCAGTCAGTATGTAGTTCAGTGTTGACAAGTCCATGGCAAGCTTTTACTTTACACAGAAGTTAGGTCCGTTAAGCTCAGTCAGTACGTAGTTCAGTATTGACAAGTCCATGGCAAGCTTTTACTTTACACAGAAGTCAGGTCCGGTAAGCTCAGTTAGTATGTAGTTCAGTATTGACAAGTCCATGGCAAGCTTTTACTGTACACAGAAGTTGGGTCCGGTAAGCTCAGTCAGTATGTAGTTCAGTATTGACAAGTCCATGGCAAGCTTTTACTTTACACAGAAGTCAGGTCCGGTAAGCTCAGTCAGTATGTAGTTCAGTATTGACAAGTCCATGGCAAGCTTTTACTGTACACAGAAGTTGGGTTCGGTAAGCTCAGTCAGTATGTAGTTCAGTATTGACAAGTCCATGGCAAGCTTTTACTGTACACAGAAGTCAGGTCCGGTAAGCTCAGTCAGTATGTAGTTCAGTATTGACAAGTCCATGGCAAGCTTTTACTGTACACAGAAGTTGGGTTCGGTAAGCTCAGTCAGTATGTAGTTCAGTATTGACAAGTCCATGGCAAGCTTTTACTGTACACAGAAGTCAGGTCCGGTAAGCTCAGTCAGTATGTAGTTCAGTATTGACAAGTCCATGGCAAGCTTTTACTGTACACAGAAGTTGGGTCCGGTAAGCTCAGTCAGTATGTAGTTCAGTATTGACAAGTCCATGGCAAGCTTTTACGTTACACAGAAGTTGGGTCCGGTAAGCTCAGTCAGTATGTAGTTCAGTATTGACAAGTCCATGGCAAGCTTTTACTGTACACAGAAGTCAACCCGATTAGCTCAGTCAGTATGACTTTCAATCCAGGGATTGTGAGTACAAATCCACAATTGGCTACAGTCTTACTTGAGGAGATAGGTATGCTGGAGTATTGATTAACCTTCCAGAATCCAAGGAAAGAGTGATTAGGTTAAATGATCAACTGTGAGCCCTCCATGGCATAAAAATGATGCCAAATATTCAAACAAACAAACAAGTAAACCGCAACCTAAACCAATCGAAACATATTTGCCGTCACCTGGTTTTAAATTAAATTCTTGTATAAATAGACAACAAAATGAAGTTTCACAAAATAGTTATTCAGCCTAAACTGCAGCCACCAAACCTAAAAATCAAAGCAACATGCATAATCTAAAACAAGCATGCATAATCTCCAGAATGCTCTCTATATCTGTTTACCATACATACTTTTAATGTTATCACAGGATCCAGATTTTGTTACTTTTTTTTTTAATATATAATCCTGTTGCCATAGCAACCAAAATATTGGTCCCATCTGAAAATCAAAACAATAAGCATGATCTCCACATAACTCCTCTGCTGCCATATTAAAATTTAAGTCTTCCATAATACGTTTTAAATTTTAACAGGAACCATATATTGGTTATATTTTTTCTAATTCATATTTTCATTGCCATAGCAACCAAACTTTTGGCCTGACCTAGAATTCAAAATGACATGCAGTCTCTCCTTAACGCTCTCTATCATCATGTCAAATTTCATAAGTCACAACTTACATATTTTTTACGTCATCACAAGACTCAGATATCGATACTATTTGTCACATTTTTACAATAGATATACAACAACCAAGATATTTGTTAAAACTGTAAATGCATCAACAAACTGCAACTTGCTTTTATTTACAGCATCACTGCAGTGATGAATTAACCAGTCCATGGAACAATAACAAATACTCACAGGTTGTTATATTTACATATGAGTTCCACACACTCTATGCTGCTCTGTGCACTTGTAATCTTCAGCTGTATCATGTCACGCTCGAAGTGTCCTGCACTATGGCTGATATTCACTGCTGTCTCTTCTTTATCACCTGTCAAAACCCACACCTGCAGAAAAAGTTTAGTGACAGTAAGTTAAAACACAGTATGGACATGCTCTTACAGTATGGACATGCTCCAACAATAAGGACAAAATGTAGGTTTGGTATTTGAAATCCACCAAAATATGATGAAAAAGCTTTAATCAAGAGTAGTGAAACTTAAATGAAATCCCCATTCTATAATTAGACAACACTTAAATATTGCTGGATCATGTCATTCAGACTCTTTCTATGAGAAAACAAATAAAATGTAAATCAGTATAAAGGATCAAACAGAAAAATATAATTACTCATTTGAAATGTCAAAAAATATGTTTAATAATATGCAATTTTAAACAGGAAATCTATTTTAGTCTAACTTGGGAATGGAGGCCAAATTATTACTTTGGCATGTTTAAATAGATTTCATTATGGCGAGAAAATATGTTTTTAGCCAATTTTCAGAATTTTGAAAAATCCTGGTTTACATGTACATGGACTCCGTTTAATTGGGAACTATAAATCTGAACAACTCTGAAACTTGTCCTTAAACAGGCATAATTTTAGGAAATAAGTATTTGAAAATATCAAAGATGTAGAATTATTAATAATCTCAAAGAAGATTGTTATGGTTTATGGGCAATGCTGCATTAAGAACATAATTCCTCAGCTCTTGCATGTAAAATGCAAAACTACTTTCCAATTTGCCCAAATATATACATGACATAGATTTGTTACGGTAAAATGACATTATTTTGAGATGTTATGTCATATGACATCTGATGAAAGATTTATTCTTGCTCCTCATAGACTTCCATCACTTATAGTTAAATTTATGTTAAATATAGTTTTGTCCCATATAGATAAAAAGAATCTTACGTGAGTGCTCATTTATAATTTAGTTTATTAAATTTGTTGGCAAAAAACTATAATACTTGACAGGCCTTCACATGATCTATATTTAAGGCCTTTAAAGGGAGTATATCAGGGAAAGAATGCTATAAATGATAAAAAAAATAAAATTATTTTTAAAATGGATAAAAAATATACCATTTTCATAAATATATAAACCCCCAATGGTTTAGTATGTCAAATCCACCAAAACGTGACAAAATAATATTCAAATTGGAGTGGTAAACTTGAAACAAAATACCAATACTAAAAATAAACATCACTTAAATACTGATTGATAACCTTCACATCATCATTCAGACTCTTTCTAAGATAAACAATTACAACTACATGTAAACCAGTATAGTGGATCAAATTGAAATCATGCAACTCATTTAATATATCAAAAAATATGTTGCAATTTTAAGTGTGAAATTTATTTAAATCTAACCTAGGCATGTAGCCCAAGTGAGGAAATCCATTTTCAATTTATTATTTTGGCATGTTTAAATAGATATCCTTTTGACAATTCAGGTTCAGTAAGTGTATAGAGACATGAAAACGATTTTCGTGAGTTTTAAAATTTTAAAATATTCTGATATATTCCCTTTTAAATCACAAGTGTGGGTATTGTGTATCAAACCTAGATATGACATGAATGTTGAACCAAGACACAACTTTCTTACATTGTTTTTCAACTTTATTCCAACAATTTCATCACTTTGAAACATTATTTTAATAGATTAATTGTGGTCACTATATATGAACTGATAAACATGATAGAAAATCTGAGGTAAAAAAATATACCGTGATTCAATGATTAATATCAAAAATAAAAACTTTTGTTTTTAAGGGCATTAAGTTCATTTTTGCTAACTCGTTTATAGTAATAAATTCAACCAGAAATGATTCCTCATGTAAGATCCTATATTTCTTAACAGTTTACTGTATAGTACCTTAATGCCAGCATTGTGCATAGCACGTATAGTTGTAGGTACACCTTCCTGTAGCTTGTCCTCCACTGCTGTGGCCCCAAGTATCTTCAGTTTTGTTTCTATTTTGTCAAACACTGCAGCAATCTGTAACAAAAAAGTAATTACTCACTAGTTCTCTAGAACTTATCCGTCAAACGTTTTTTAAAAGCCAGAACAGATTAACACCATAATCATAAAAAGAGCCTTGATCGACACGGGATGAAAATAAAAATGCCTTAAACTAAACTGAAACTGATAACCATAGTTATGTTTTAAATCAAATATTTACAAATTTGGCTTGCATGTTCTTTTAAAGAAAAAAATGTTTTACCAGAGATGGGTGTGCTAGAGTAGTGGTTAACAGGATCCCAGGAAAGATTGGCTAGATTGCTTGATCTTGTTAGCCCTTGATGGCATAAAAATGGTGGTTAATACTTAATCAATCAATCAAAAATACTGTTAAATACCTTGTCATCCCTGTCCTGCAGAGCCTTTCTAGCCTGGGACAACTGTTCATCCAAATCTTTAAACTCGTCAGTAGACAATCTGCGTAGACCAATTACCAGTGTTCGCAAACCAAGCTGTCAAAACAAACAAGACTTTTTAGAGACACAGAATACTTACCGGTATTAACTTAAAATGGATATTTGCAAATTAGAAACAACTAGAAATTGTTTTCAAAGAAAATGTATGTCTACCCACTGTCCTCTTTACTGAGTTTATGAGTTACACAGAGATTTTCTTTTTAAATCGAGGAGATACGTCTTAAAGTCTAACATGCATGTAAAATTAGACATGTAAGCCTACAATACATTCCCATGTATGGTTTTGTGATAAGCAACATTGTGTTAACCCTTTACTTCATATAGACACCTTTGGACACCTAATATAGAAGGCTTTTGAATTATTGGGTGAATTATGTTTATATTAGCTGACAGAGTGGAAAACAGAGTTTTCAAAGGCCTTCTGTGATTGGTGCGGGAAAATGCATATCTATGGAGTAAAGGGTTAAACAATGTTTGTTTCAGCTATTTGTATGATAAACAAAGGGGCATAACCCCTGTAAAATTAATTTAGTGCCCATTTCCAATAAAAAATACACTGCACATAAAAAAGTATGTTATTTTACAATTTGCTATTTTTTAGTGCACGCATGAGTCTTTGTCGGGACTGTTTTGGTACAATGGAGTAATGGACTGGACATGAAAAGATGGACAGACAAATATGACATAATGTCATGTCATGATCATCATTTGTGGCCAATTCCGTAAGAATTGTGAACCAGACGAAAAAATACCACTTTCTATAAATACATTCATATATTTGATCTCATTTGTGTACCTCACATTGTGTCATGGTGATTCCTAGATTTGTCTATGGATGACAAACACAAATACCATGTTTAAAACACGTACATACAGTGATTTTGCGTTAGTTAAAAATCAAGTGACTGTGATTTTTTTTCGAACTATCTCAATTTTCAAACAATTGAATTTTGGTTCAAATTATCGATATTTTACTGTCGAATTTGTGTATTGTTGACATCTTCTTTTTAAAATAAATGCATGCAAACTCCATTTTAAAATTTCACATTCAGATGTGGATTTTCGTGTGAAAGGTCAATCCCAAAATAAAGTTACACATTACATCATAATGTTACTATTTAAAGTTTTTATAAAAATAGCGGCCAATTGTAAATTGGCGGAAACTTGATCATCCTGGTAAGGCGAATTGCACACATGAAATGCTGGAATTCCCCCTGACTTTGTGCAGGAATCTAACGAAAGAAAAAAGGTCAAATGCCATTTTCTGAAAATCAACGAAATCTATTTTTGGAAGTATACATTGTGTGATGTAGGAGTAACAAATTATTTTATGTGTTTTGACAGTGAATACTACACACACGTCTTGGATGCCAAACTATTTTTGTTACTTTTTTAAAATTATGAAATAAAGTCTTCCATTTACAGCTTATTTTCTCAGAAAATAAAATAAGTAACCGTAAGATATAATTAGTCAAATACACATTATTGCTCCATAACTGCTTTGTCAGCCACTGTTAATTAGCCTACGTATGCATGTACAATAAAACTTTTATAGTATTATCGAGTCACAAAACTGTGATAATGTCCCTCTGGGGATCAAATAATGATTTCGTACAATTGAATTTTTCAAACTATTGAATTTCATACTAAGGAATCCAAAATGCATTGAGCATATAGGAAGACATTTTGGTATTGACCAAGTATTACAAACTACTGCAAATATCTTACCACCATGTTTCGTACCAATGCAAAATAACTGTATATATTATATGTAAAGGGTCGGTATTTTTTATGTTTAACCTTGACATTTGAGATATGAACCTGGATCAGGTGAGTGACACAATCGTCATGCCATGGTGGTGATTTGTGCTATTTAACCCTTTACTTCATATAGATGCCTTTTCCCGTACCAATCATAGAAGGCCTTTGAAAACAGTGCAGGAAGAGTTCAGATTGCTCATAACGAGCAATCTGAACACTTCCTGCACTGTTTTCCACTCTGTCAGTTAATATAAACATAATTCACACAATGATTCAAAAGCATTCTATATTATGTGTCCAAAGGCGTCTATATTAGAGGTGTCCAAAGGCGTCTATATTAGAGGCGTCCAAAGGCGTCTATTTCAGAGGTGTCCAAAGGCGTCTATATGAAGTAAAGGGTTAAGTTATTCTACATGTACAATCCCTCCATGTTATGGACCAGACACAAATGATATATGATGGACCGAACATGAAATGGTGAACACTGCAATTTCTATGTCACCCTTTGGCGCATAAAAAGAAACATATGGTGCTATATAAGTATCGAAAACTGAGCAGGAGAATAATAATGAAGAGTACGAAATGGAGATAAGGACAAGTATCTAGCACCTCCGTCCTGTAGATTACAAGATGAATCATTGTTATTAAGTCTTCTAACCAGTTGTTAAGTTCTAACTTAGTTCAATATAATATTTAATAAAATATAACTGTATTTCTTACTTAATAACTTGTTCTAAGCTGGGCCGAATTAGCTCAGTTGGTTAAGCGTCTGACTATCAATCCAGGGGTCGCGAGTTTGAATCCTCGCCCGGCAACAGTCTCCGTGATGACTGATATAAGACATTGTGTATCATTGTCATTCGTCTCTCACCACTGATTTAAGTGGGAAAGTTATCAGTTACTTGCAGAGATGGGGTGTGCTCGAGTACCTGTTAACCTTTCGGAATCCCAGGAAACAGTGGTTAGGTTAACTGATCGTCTGTTAGCCCTTGATGGCACAAAAATAACGCTAAATATCAATCAAACAATTCAATCTAACCAGTCGTTTTACGTCAAAGAGGAATCTTAAAACTTCTATTTTTTAAATATCATATCGTACTGTATCACTTTCTTAATCATAGATTTCTTTTACCACTGTACATCATTTGGGCCTGGTTAATTCAGTCAGTAGCATGTCCGACTATCAATACAGGGGTCATGAGTTTGAATCCAACCCGAGCCAGTCTCCATGATGATTGATATACATTGTATCTCAATGTCATTCATCTCTCACCCCTGATTCAAGTCGGAAAGTTATCATTACTTGCAGATATGGTGCACTGGAGTACTAGTTAATATTCGAAGATCCCAGGAAACAGTGGTTAGGTTACGTGATCATCTGTAAGCCCTCGATGCCATGAATAATGACACTTACTATTTAAACAAACAATTACTGTCCATAACAAAATGTGCATACCACAGCATAATCATTAACATGCATCAACGTTGTAGCTTTGTCACCATCTACTGCACGATCCAACATGGAGGATTCAGCCCCTTTACACAGTAAATATATCTTATCTGGAAATGACATAGATATATCCATTTACTTCAACATTCATAGACAAAGAACACAAAGTCTTAATGTATGCTGACAAGAACATTTTTTAAAACAAGAAACTTCCACAAAATCAAATGTCTCAACTTTTTATGAAATATAAGATAGGCTAGCTATAGATGCACGGTCTAAAAGAGAAATAACATCATGATTTGTCAATTAATTTCTAATGAAGGAGCTATGTACATAGAAGCAAACTTAATTATGCACAGGGTTATGACCCTGGGGTCATTTTACTCTATAGTAATTTGACCCCAGGGTCATTTCACAGAGGGGTCAAAATACTATACAACACCTGGTCAATAAAACCAAATCTTGAACTCTGGATAAAGTGAACTAAACATTGAGGCAATCAAGCAATTTAATGTCAACTCTCAATTTCCATCCTGTACAATGTCAACTCACCATTTCCATCCTGTACAATGTCAACTCACCATTTCCATCCTGTACAACGTCAACTCACCATTTCCATCCTGAACAATGTCAACTCACCATTTTCATTCTGTACAATCACACTCATCCTTTTTCTTGTTGGATCGAACTCTAGAGAATGCAGGAGAGTATAACGTCGCATATCTCCTTTAAATGTAACCTCGAGTTTGTTGTCATTGGAACCATGAAACACAATCCCAAACCTGTAAAGAGTAGGTTCAGTAGATATTTTAGAAATTCTTGCATTATTGTCTTTTAAAATATCTGAGGAATTGGGGCCCTGTTAGCTCAGTTGGTAACATGTCTGACTATCAATCCAGAGACCGGGAGTTCCATAATGATTGATATACAACATTGCATGTCATTGTCATTTGTCTATCACTGCTGATTCAAGTGAGAAAGTTATTGGTTACTTGCACAGACGGGGTTTGTTCAAGAGCTTGTTAACTTTTCAGGATTCCAAGAATTGAGTGGTAAGTTTAACTGATTGTCTGTTAGTCCCAGATGGCATAAAAATGACCCTATACTTGTATAGTCAAAACTGTTATCTCGACATTGAAGGGACTGACAAAAATTTTGAGATATCTGAATATCAACACAGATTTTATTTCAAGTTCAATATTTATTTTTATCACCTGATAATTGTTGTATGTCATATGTCAATTTTACTTTCGCTTTCATGTTATGGTCCTTGCAGTAAATTCACTCTGTTGTGAAAATTGCACATATCCGTGTCCTTCTGTAAATTGCTTGTCAGTGTAAGACACAAGTTTAGACTGATTGATTGAATCAATGATATTTATACAATTTAAATGCAATCACCCAATTTGATAACATGATGTTTGCAACATTCTGACAGTCATTAAAACTGACACCTTTACCGCAGATCATTAGTTTGTATAATGTCTTAAACAAACTGTGGAAAATAGTACTTGAGTGTATCTATGTGAAGATTGGGTATGTCATCTAAGGAGTATCATGACTTAGTCTTATTATAATTGGTACTGTATGGTGTTATAGCATTGTTTTCAACAAATTTTTAGGCTATATCGTGATGATGTCTACTTGAGACAGTATTCTAAGCGCTGCCACACTGCAGTATTATGCCGCAAACATATGGTATGATAACCCACTCAGACACAACATACTTACACTGAGTTGATGCCTTAGACCACTGCTGTGGTATATTTTAATTGGTTCAGCAGTTTCAGAAAAGTCATAGAAATATATGATGGATGACAATGACTCCACAACTGGAAAGACGGCACTCAAAAACTCACCAGCTGACACACATGTAGCCTAAATGTCAGAACAAAATTCTATATGGATCTTGGCCTGACTGTCTCATACATGAAGAAAGTGCTACTAAAGGAGGAAAACACACAAAGAAAACATAAGGTCTAACTTAAGAATTACCTCCCCTTACATGATGGTAGCCAGATTCTTACGCCCAAGAAATTAGTGCTGTGGAAAACGGTTGGACAATTTTTTTGTTGAAAATGCATAAAATGTCTTTTTTCTTTGTGCATATGGGAACATTGGAACATTTTCATGATTTATGCCAAGTTTGAATGTATGACAAACCTATAACAGTTTGAAGATGCGTGGTGATACAGTGCAACTAATGGGCAGAATTGTCAAAAATGAAGGGGTACCATTAAACCATCAAAATTGTGAAAAAGTAACCTGGTCAACCCCATGACTTTTTCTGCATAATTGGACCAACAGAGGACTATCTATGGGAACAAAGCACTTTTAGAACCATTGGTAATGTATCCAGTGTTCTAGAAGGGAATTTCTCTATACGTAGAATGGTACGAAATTAAATAGACATATAAACACAAACATAAAAAAAGTGAATACCTTCTACAAGCCTCCACAAAAGCCTTCTCATCAGGAGAAGATGCCTGGTAGTCATAGCTGTATCCGCTATGGTCATATGTTGAGGTCACAACATCAGCTTCTGACTGGTCCACACGGACATTATGGCACAATGCTAGCACCATCAGGAATGTTTCTATATTATCCTGTAGTTAAACAAATTTGTTTTCAGAAACACTGCCATTACAGAATTGTGTCAGTTGTTGCATCTTAGATTTCTCATACATAGAATCTTTAATATAAATTACATGGACAGAATCTATATGCAGGTGTTAGATCAGTACATAGAATCTATCAAGTTAAATCCATACATTGAATCTAATTTCTAGGGGGTTAATCTGAATAAAGAATACATCAAGTTAAATCTATACACTGAACCTATTTTCTGGGGGGTTAATCTGTACATGGAATCTATCAAGTTAAATCCATACACTGAATCTATTTTCTAGGGGGTTAATCTGAACAAAGAATACATCAAGTTAAATCTATACACTGAACCTATTTTCTGGGGGGTTAATCTGTACATATAATCTATCAAGTTTAATCTATACACTGAATCTATTTTCTGGGGGTAGAGTTAATCTGTACATAGAATCTATCATGTTAAATCAGTATGCTGAATCTATTTTCTGGGGGGTTAATCCGAACATAGAATCTATCAAGTTAAATCTGTACACTGAATCTATTTTCTGGGGGTGGGGTTAATCTGTACATAGAATCTATCATGTTAAATCAGTACACTGAATCTATTTTCTGGGGGGTTAATGTACATAGAATCTATTTTCCGGAATATTAATCTGTACATAGAATCTATCAAGTTAAATCTGTACACTGAATCTATTTTCTGGGGGTGGGGTTAATCTGTACATAGAATCTATCATGTTAAATCAGTACATTGAATCTATTTTCTGGGGGGTTAATGTACATAGAATCTATTTTCCGGAAGATTAATCTGTACATAGAATCTATCAAGTTAAATCAGTACACTGAATCTATCTTCTGAGGGGTTAATCTGTACATAGAATCCACTTTCTGGATGGTTAATATGAACATAGAATCTATTGAGTTAAATCCATAGACTGAATCTATTTTCTGGGTGAGTAAGCTGTACATACAGGTAGAATCTATCAAGTTTAATCCATACACTGAATCTATTTTCTGGGGGGTTAATCTGTACATACAGTCTATCAAGTAAAATCAGTACAATGAATCTATTTTCATGGGGGGGGGGGGGGGGGGGGGGGTTTCTGTACAAATACATGTAATCTATTGAGTTTAATCCATACACTGAATCAATTTTCTAGGGGGTTAATCTGTACATTGAATCTATCAAGTTTAATCTGTACATAGAATCTATTTCCTGGAAGGTTAATCTGAACATTGAGTCTATCAATTTAAATCCATTCACTTATTCTATATACAGTTGTCAAATATGTTAATGGAATCTATTAAGTAAGATTCATACAATGAAAGTACATGTATACATAGGTGTTTAATCACACTGAATCTATCAAATGGCAGAGAGTAAACTCATACACTGCCTCGAATGTGAGAAGCTGTAAATAGTTTTTTAAGTTTCATAGTTTTCAAAACTGAGTTGTCAGCAAGTTGTGATGTGCATAGCAAGATCTTTATTGAAAGGTTAAATCTTGTAATGGTCAGTGCATTGTGGATGAGAATTAGACTTGGTTGTGGATTGTTCTTTAAGAGTTTTGTAGCATGCAAAACTGGTCAATTTCTTGTAATGATTCATGACATGTGTAATATAATCTTTATTAAAAATCAAATTACACAGTTTGACCAGCTCGAGTTGTCCCAGCTAGTAAGGTATATAACGACTGTGTAAGTTTTGTGAAGATCCAATGATAACTGTGAGTGTTGCAGTGCACAACATAACAGTTGATAGACAGACACGGACACAGGGCGAACAGAATAGCTCACCTTCAATTTGCTCAGGTGAGCTAATAGTATAATAGTGATGGACACAGCTGTTAGCAGCCTTCTTGTCTCAAAACCAAAAACTTACATCAAAAATAGGTACAGGTGTGGATGAACTGTCAGTATGAGAGATTTCACAAAGCATGCCCCCCACATCCTCATACTTCTGTCCACCAATAGAACACATACGGAACTGCATATCATTCTCAGTCAGGGTACCAGTCTTATCTGTCAGCAGATATTCAACCTGAAATGTTTTTATTAATTTAATTAACATAACAAAAGAACATCATTGCCATTATTAATCAGTGAAATGAATTGATATCCTCTGTCTCTCATTATCATCCATCTGTCACCGCTGATTGAAGTGGAAAAGTTATCAGTAGCTTGCAGAGTTGGTGTGCTCGAGTTGTTGTTAACTTTCTAGGATACCAGAAGTGGTAAGGTTAACTGATCGTCTGGTATTCCTCAATGGCATAAAATTGGCTCTTAATATTCAAACAAACAAACTGCCTGACACACTCTGAACATGTAGCTAATGGGAAATGACTAAACAAGAACACTGTAAAATATTTATACACATGGCAGTTGAAAGTTTGAATTGTTTACAAAATTGCTCTGTTATAAGACATTACAAAAATGATACATTGTATATGCTCCACCAGGAAATAAATACTACATACATACATGTACGTGTGTAAATAGTGTTTGTGTGGTACAGTGAATATTTACATATTAATGTAATTAGGTATTTTATTACTACAATTCTACGATTCAAATATCGACAAGTAGAATCATGCTGAGTGGCACATGTAATGGGAACAAACTTAGTACACAAAATATTGAGATGTTTTGACTCTTAGTTTTTTGTTTTGATTTAGATTCTTCAGCGAACAATGAGTGAACCTTACATTTCTGATTGGGTGTGGAAGGAGCACACAATGAGTGCAATTATGGGGCACTTGTAAGTTTAAGGATCTGTAACCCACTTAAAACCTTAATGATACTTGAGGCAGATAAGTGTTTTTCATAGGATTGAGGTGCGGATAGAAAACTCCTTCCTTAGTGATAACTGTTTTGCGGTAACAAGTTGAGAGACAGAGTTTCCCATCACACCAAAAACCCCATGAAATATTTTTTTTCTTGCATACAACTCTTAAGTATGTGATTTTTCATGATTTTTATTCGAGTCTATATTTTTTATAGCAGTGCGAGGATATGATAGTATTTATGAATATGTCATAGCGAAAGGTATTTATGGATGTCATGTCAAATGATGTTACATCATAGCGCAAAGAGGGTAACATCAGCGCCTGGAGGGGGTGTAGTATGAAAAATCTGTACCTGGTAAAATATTGCGCGGAAATCGAGTATGCAAGAAGTGATGTTTTACTTACTGAAATTGTTAGTGATTCTATAAAATTCTTAACCAATTTTCTAAGTAAAAGATGGAACATAATGTATGCTTAGTAACTGAGATATGAGGTTGTTAAAAACTCTTAACAAAATTTTCCGAGTACAAGAGGACCACCATTGTGCCTAAACTCAAAATGCAGTCTCTTATTTGTCCCTTTAAGGTAGTGAAACCATTGTATGAAGTAATGAAGCATATTCTGTACCTGTCCCAGTTCTTCATTCAAATCTGACGTATTGGCCTTGGCTGGTTCATTGGTTGACTCGTCATACATATCCTGATCCCAGTCAAAAAACATGGAACCAATAAATTTTTGCAATTCTGAAAAATATATATGGATCTATTCCAAAACTCTTTTTTTATAAATTTTATTCTGTCATGTAAAAAACAAGATGACAAACCTGGTGCATTTTTTGAAAAATATTAATATTCAACATTTTTCTTTTTAACTGTTTCCCACATTCCCCCTTGCACCCATTTAATGGCTGTGAAGACAAATGTCACGTTTCATTTATGTACGGCTACTAGTTACATGAGTGTATAAAACACTTGAACCAAATATTATAAGTACACAATGGGCCATACATGAGTTTCTGCATAAACTCAAAGTGTTAAATGAAAAATGTGGACACAAAATGAAATAGTGCAATTATGACATTTAATGGCAATATTTAATTACCAATTTGACTTCTCAATAACTGGCTATGGTTACAAAAGTACTGTAAATCAACAGCAAAGATCCAATAAAACACAGAATTGTACTTACCTATAGTGACATACAATGAAGTTATTTACCTGTAGTGACATACATGGAAATTGTATTTAATTATAATGACATACAATGAAACTGTATTTACCTATAGTGACATACAACGAAATCTTATTTACCTACATAGTGACATACAAGGAAATTGTACTTAACTATATTGACATACAAGGAAATGTACTTACCTATAGTTACATACAAGGAAATTGTACTTAACTATAGTGACATACAAGAAATTGCACTTACCTATAGTGACAAACAAGGAAATTGTACTTACCTATAGTGACATACAAGGAAATTGTACTTAACTATAGTGACATACAAAGAAATTGTACTTACCTATAGTGACATACAAGGAAATTGTACTTAACTATAGTGACATACAAGGAAATTGCCATACCTATAGTGACATACAAGGAAATTGTACTTACCTATAGTGACATACAAGGAAATTGTACTTACCTATAGTGACATACAAGGAAATTGCACTTACCTATAGTGACAAACAAGGAAATTGTACTTACCTATAGTGACATACAAGGAAATTGTACTTAACTATAGTGACATACAAAGAAATTGTACTTACCTATAGTGGCATACAAGGAAATTGTACTTAACTAAAGTGACATACAAGGAAATTGCCATACCTATAGTGACATACAAGGAAATTGTACTTACCTATAGTGACATACAAGGAAATTGTACTTAACTATAGTGACATACAAAGAAATTGTACTTACCTATAGTGACATACAAGGAAATTGTTCTTAACTATAGTGACATACAAGGAAATTGTACTTTCCTATAGTGACATACAAGGAAATTGTACTTACCTATAGTGACATACAAGGAAATTGTACTTAACTATAGTGACATACAAGGAAATTGTACTTACCTATAGTGACCTACAAGGAAATTCTACTTACCTATAGTGACATACAAGGAAATTGGAATGACGTAGTTATAAAGTACAGTGTAGGCAAGGAAATCTTCTAGTACCCGTTTTACCTGCAAAATATAAAGTACACTGAATTTCAATTAAATGTGTTATAACTACATGTATTCACTGAAAGCAATATTATTCTAAACAACAAATACATTTTAAATGTAATTACATTGCTAGAGTTTATATTGCAAACAAGAGCTGTCGGAAGACCATTGCACTCGACTATTCTAAATACTAATACACAAGCACACAAATCAATAAATATTTGAAAATAATATATCTTTTTTAGTTATTATGCAAACACCAAACAGAAATATAAACATGAAAAGTAACTATGATAACTTTTTCAATCAAGCAGTGCAAAGCAGTCAATATAAACCCATAATAAACTGGAAAGTTTAACTGATAAATGGTATAAAATGCTTCAAAGTTTGGAAACTAAAGTTATTGAGCAGAAACCAAATTTAAAATGCAGAAACTGTTTTTCATTTTAGTTATTGAGTGTATTTTAAAAAATGAGAGCCACAAAAACCCTAAATCAGTCACCTGTGGGATAGGAGATTGTACCAAATACAATTTTTTAAATTTCAATGGACTCAACAAAGACATTTATTATCAGGTAACGACCAGTAAAAAATGTTTTCTGGGATATTCCTGTATTATATACCAATTGCAAACATTCAGTGAAGACCCAGTCATGATGATACAGGAGCTTGCAATACCAAACAGCTTTGTTTCATCGGCTTCAAAATTTTAGGCATGATGTGAAAAAACAAATTTACTCTAAATCGAAATCACTAAACCAAATATATATACATTGAATATCATTTCTGCGGCCAGTTTTCAATATGCATCAATTGTTTTTGATAATTGTTGCCAATACGAAAAAGATAAACTAGAAAAAAAACAACACGAAGCAACTAGAGTAGTTACTGTTTTAACGTGTTAAGTTTCTATAAGTAAGTTATACGCAGAAATTGGATGGTAAATGCTATCAAAAAGAAAAAAATATCAAAAATATATTAACTTTAAACAGGTATTCTGCCCGAATATTTATTTTCTCTTTTTCCAGAAACCAAATATGTCAATTTTTGATGATCCAGATACAAGATGTTTTATTGAGGTGTGTTACAATACCCTAAAAAAGAATTACATGGGAAGGTCAGGAGTAACTTGTGGAGATGTGAGTACTCTTCTACTAAGTCACCTTCCAGGATCCCAGGAAAGAGTGGTTAGATTAACTGATCAACTGTTAGCCCTGGATGGCATAAAAATGACACTTAATACATGTATTCAAAATATTTAATTTTCCATTTTTTGTCTTACAACCAGACATTTATTTTCCAACTTTGCCTTCTTAACAACTGGTCATTGTTACAAAGATACAGTAAATCAACAGCAGAGATCCTGTAAAAAAAGCAAGTGTAATAATAAAGTAATAAATGTCGAGAGCATTTATTTCTTTTCGTCACAAGCCAAATTACAGCCCACAATTTAAACCATAAAAGGATCATTATTAGCCTTGCATGTTTGAGACCTTATTAATTAAGTCGCGTAAAGTCTGGGTGTTAAACGGACTTTTTTAACAAATTTTAGGTTATACTTGTATATGGCATATCCAGTTTTATCGGTGGAGGAAGAACCGGAGTAGAACCGTCATCTTTCCTCAAGTAACTGGCAAACTTTCCCGCATAAAGTTTTTACAGTGAACCTATGATACCAGTGAGAGGTTAGTGCTCTTGATACGGGGCCTTAGACCACTTAGCCACGGAGGACCCTGTTTGGTTAAGATCTAATGAAAAATGTGCGGACTAGAGTGTACACTAACAGGCAATGGAAGGACAACAGATACATTAACACAAAAACTCACTTTCGCTGAGGTGAGCTAGTTTTTGTTATAACATTGAACGCCTTTCATGGGCCTTCGAGGTCAAACAGATGATCAGTTAACCTAACCACTCATTCCTGGAATCCTGGAAGGTTAACCAGTATCCTAGGCACATCTATCTTCTCAAGCAACTAATAACTTTCCCAGTTGAATCAACAGTGAAAGATGAATGACAATGAGATACAATGTATATCAATCATCACAGAAACTGTGGTCAGTGAATTTGAACACTTTACCCAAGTAAGCCAGTACCATCTATATAGATACATTACATATCGAGGTGGGCTAGTACCATCTATATAAACAATTTACGTACCGTGACTTCAGCATCAATCTCTATCTGCGGAACGTACCACGGTTGTCCTATCTTCGGTCTGAACACGTACCAATACTTCATACCCGTGGAAAATATTGCCTCTCCCAACAGTATCACAAGAAATATCACCAAGAACACATTCATTCTTCTGAAAACAGATAAATGTTTTTTTTCTATAATGAGTTTATATAAATATTCTACTCATTTGGGATACGACTGAAAATGATCCAACGGCCATGATTTGTGCAAACCTGGGTTAATATATATATAACATGCAAACATTTCTTCTAGTAACCTAATACACACACGGATATCAATCATCTCAACCTTAATAAATTGGAACTACTTTTTTTACAGAGAATCCAAAAATCTATCTTTAGACAGGAAAACCTGTTATAACGTTAGATGATAAAAATTTATTTGTGTGCAACATAAAAATATGAAACCATATAAATGAACATAAATTATCTTAACATATATCCAACTTTAATTAAATTTTATTTTATTTTTTTATGAACAAATTACAAACCCCGAGTTAATATAACTTTTTTGGGGGATCAATTCAACTATGTACTTAAACATAATTTCCAGGATTCACATTAATGAATAAATTAAAGTGCAGACACTTGACTTTGTCTTGAATTTTAAAGTATTAATGCTGGTTTGAGGTAGAAAATTACAGGTATTTAACTTATTTTGTTACGAGTCTTTTGTTTTTAAGTTGGGGAACAAACTCTTGCAAAGTTTCATAACAACGGACCCTGGTTACACAATATAATTAGGGTGGTGGAAGACCTTTTGTTCACAAATTTGAATCCGAGTAGAATCACTTCTAAGTAATGGCAAGGCAAAATTTTTCACATAACGTGTTTGAAGCAAATCAGTCTATCCCATGAACTATGATCTGAAGTAATCTTGCAAATGTGCCAAAGACCACTTAGCCACAAAGGACCTTCCTACAGTTTTAAATAGAGTTCATTTAGAAAATCAAGATTGTTAACTTCCATACACGTGTACAAATTTGCATTGCTTTATTTGCTGAACTACATGTACATAAACCAAAATTAATGTTCCTTGCTGTCAAGAAGGATCCAATTCTCATGAAGATAGTGTCAAAATATTTGTATTCGTCTTAAAATATGAATTGTTTGCCGTGCTCTTAGCTACTTGCTTAAAATGGCAGCTGACTTTTTATTGACTTTCAAAGCATTTTCTTTTCATGATTTCTGTCCATTCCGACTATGCAAAATCAAAATTTGACCAAAAATTAATTTGCTTCCTACCTACCCACCTAAAAAATACTGGGTCGGAACACAGCAAACAAATATTTTTTTAAGGATGGCTTCAGTGATTTGTATTATATAATTTTGTACACCTCAAATTCAAACAATAACTTCCAAGTATTTCTCTCACCCAAAACAGTTGAACTTTGTTTTTCAAACAAGCTCTATGGAGTTACATTGATACACCAATGTGTGTGTAATAATTTTAGTTACCTTTCAACTTGTGAAAACTTTGTCGTTTTCACTTTGGAATTCAATGCCATTTTTGTTTCTTGACCCGTGTAAATTGCGCAGCCTATATTTAAGTAAAAAACATTAACTAAACAATATAAAGCACTTTTGTTATAATTCATATATATACATGTATTAGTTAATTAATATATATACCTGTAGTAGTTAATACATAATATATACCTGTAGTAGTTAATACATATATATACCTGTAGTAGCTAATACATAATATATACCTGTAGTAGTTAATACATAATATATACCTGTAGTAGTTAATACATATATATAATGTAGTAGTTAATACAATATATATACCTGTAGTAGTTAATACATATATATACCTGTAGTAGTTAATACAATATATATACCTGTAGTAGTTAATACATATATATACCTCTAGTAGTTACTGAGCTATGTGTTTGCCGATAAAAGGGCCATAATTCTGTCTAAAATCAAAATGAAGTTATCCCCCTTGTGCTCTCGAGTCCCTTTGATTGTTATAAAGACAGTTGTGAAGTTTCATCAAGATGTTAAGGTAGAGGTTAAGCAGGACTAAAAACTTAAAACTAAACAACAAACGCCAATGTCGGCAAAATCATCAACATCAATATTATTTCTTTAAACATTGAGCTTAAAAGGTATTGTTGCTACTGGGTTTGTTATCAAACTCGCCCTAGATATTCTACATGTACTACTTTTATTTAAGTTTAGTCATGAGCGTAAAGAATGGTAAAAATTAACAGACAGCGGACTTACTGAGAGACGACTGATGCAAGGCGATCAGAATAGCTCCCCTTAAGCTTTGCCCAGAAAAAAAAACTAAAAATACTTACCATAAACAAAAGGTGTATTTTTTAATCTAGCACCACGTAACAAAACATTTTGTGGACCCAGAGAATGTTCGATATATTCTCCCAAATCCTTAACAATTGTTAAATTTCCAATGAAGGTATAGAGATCTGGAATGGGCTGTTGACACTCAATAAATGCTGTTAGCTTTTGGAAACTGTCATCATCAGTATATTTCTTTGTTGCTGGTAAACAGCAGTGTGTCTGAAAATGTCAACAGTATATTGAGTATATATATAAATTATTTTAGCTCAATTGTAACAAAAGTTAAGAGATATTATATTCATGGCTTTCAAGTTTATTGTATTGTTTAATAATCGTTAAAGTAATTATAGCAATTAAAAATGGACATAAACAGGAAAGTGTTAACAATAGTATCAGTGATCTTTATGGTAATCAGTATTTAACTATGTTCCATTTCACAATTAAATAATGTATTGTATTTGTCCCTAAATAATATACTGCTCTAGAAGATACAGAGGTTTTCTTGATTTGTAGCCCATGTGGTTTCGGCTGGGAATAGAATCACTGTCGATCTCTGCAGACGGGTGGGAATCCTCCCAATGGGTGTCATGTTCATTTTATTATTTTTGTCATGTTCATTATTGTGGTTAAATTACCAAACCCTGTCTGGTTCAAGGGAGCCATATGAGTGATGGCAAGAATAGGATCACTGTGGCTCATGCATGTCGCAAGAAGTGACAATTTGAGTAATACGAAAGAATTTGCTGCAAGGTTCTAGGTTCATTCTTCATATTTATTTGTCGATGTATTTGTTTTTAATCTGTATGTTAATATGTTGTTTTTGTATATGTAGAGTGAACCTGAAATCTTCCTTCCTGTTTGACGTTGAAAAACCTATAATGTGTTGGTACACTGTAAAACCCCATTCATTCCTTCATTCTTGATTTGTATTATGATATTTTGGAGAATGAGGAATGATTATATTGTTCGAGAGGACAATTTAGGTTGCGAATATGTAGTAAATGTTGGGTAGTGATACCTTCAGGTTCGTCTCTCCGTCCAGATTGGCTGTAGTTATGTAACATTCACCCTTGGGATTGGCTGATGAGAGCATGACCAGGTCGCAGGGAAATCCCTTATTACTTTCAATTCTCACAATGTCACCAACCTTAAAAAGAAACATTACCAGGTGAACATCAATAATGATAATTATAATGAAACTGAAAATAAAACTTAAATGTTCCGATTTGTCGTGTGTATTAGAGAACAGTGCATCAAAACTACGTCCTTTGTGAGGAAACAATGCACAATACCTTTAATTTGTACAATTAGAAAAGAAAATACAAATAAGCAATATCTGGAATTATGTGTCCAATTTTGTCCAAGAACTAAACAGTTTCAAACACAATCATACACAAAAAACATAAGTTTATTATATGCATAGTTCTGAATACATCTAACAATGGACAAAATTTGGTGACAGTAGAATATACAGTTCAAACAGTCATACACAAAAAACATAAGTTTATTATATGCATGGCTTTGAATAGTTCTAACATGGACCAAATTTGGTGATGGAGAACAAACAGTGCCAAATAAACACAGTCATTCACGCGTCCAAAGCTTAAAAACTGTTTTAGAGAGCTCAATGCAAAAAGTTGACATTGAGTTGCTGACATGACGAAAAAAGTGTTTCTTTTTTCTTCAAAAAGGTGAGACAAAAATTATTTGAACCTTGATGTGCATGGATTGTATTGTAGTTAGTCGACCATCTCTGATCACCTGGACATCTCGATAGTTCACCTCCCTATCTGCTTTATGACGCAGCCAGTCCTCATACCCCTGATGAGAAAAATAAAGTAACGCAAACATATTCTCAAAAGCAGTATCTATACAATGTATATTTAACGGAAATCAGCCCAGTGCTCTCTGACTACTCACCATGTCGAGAAGTTTCTTTAGTAGTGTTTCTAATTTCCCAAACTCTCTTCATATTATGATTCTTATAAACATTTTGACCAAGAATGGTCAAGGTTGGGTGAAAACTGTAATTGCTACAGTGGTTATATGTCAAAATTCAGTATGTTTCATTCTAGTATAAAGCCATAATTCAAAATATTACAATAGAGTCACCCCATCTCCAACTCAGAGTCTCTTTGATGTTCATGAAGAAGTTTTATTGATGCACATTAATTTTGTGAAAACATTTTTACAAAATTTTGCAGTATACCAGTCTAGATTTTGTTGCTCCATAATTAGCCAATCAAAATTCATCTTTCACTTTGGTCCGGATTTCAAAATTGCAGCTGTAGTAAACAACTGACTCATGCCTGCAGATAATAGATGGTTACCAGCTTTTTCCCACCTGTTCTGGCTTCAAAATTACCCTACGGATTATACTCGAGTGCGGATTATAATCGTAAACATACGGTAACTGAGATTTGTAAGAGTTGGCAAAAAAACAACAACAAAGATTTTTCTGAAAATAAAATGGCCATAATTCTGTCTAAATTTTAGTTTGAGCTGTCATGCTGATCTCCTTTAGGGCAATAAATACATGTGTGAAGTTTCAATGTATAAATTAACTTAAGTGCCAGACAAGTCATAAGACAGATAATAAAAAAACAATTCCTACCTGTTTGACAGCAGTAACAGTGACCACAAAAACCAGTGGAGCTATGCTGGTTAGTGGACTGACAGGAGTGTCTATGGTCAGCTGAAATAAAAATAATATTAAGTAAATACAATATTCGTATGACAGACAGATGGACTTACAGAAATATGAACCCCCTATTATTGGGAGTTTTAAACTGGATGAAAGCTGAGCGTGCTACTGTATAAAAAAGAATAGTTAACAAAAATATAACAGAAGGATGGACTGATTGAGGTACGGATGGACAATGTATGACCAAATATATATTACACCCCACCCCTAAAATTGTATAACTTTTAAATCATAATTTATATAACTTCACTCATTCAGATGTACAGGCATACACACTTACTATATTGAAAAATTACTGAATATCTATGCTTGGTGTCCACACAAAAACAATCAATCATTATTCCATGTGTTTTTTTATACTTGGAGCAAGACATTGTATAAAGTTTTGAGAGTCTGTTTGACATTGTTATATCTGACCAAAATATTGATACCAATACAGTGGCGTAAAATGTTCAAAATTCTTTACAAAATATATATGTGGTTATTGCCATTCCAAATTGTGTGTAGTAGATAAAAGAGTTTGCCTCTCATGCCAGATTAATTGATTGATTGGATGTTTAGCATCATTTTTTTGCCATTGAAGGCTAATCAGTTAACCTAACCACTGTTTCCTGGGATCCTGAAAGGTTAACTAGTACTCAAGCACACCCCATCTCCACAAGTAACTGATAACTTTCCCACTTGATTCAGCATTGAGATGTGAATGATAATGAGACACAATGTTGTTTATCAATCATCACGGAGATTGTGGCCGAGCAGGGATTCGAACTCATGACCCCTGGATTGATAGTCGGATGTGTAACCAACTGAGCTAATCCGGCCCGGCACTCATGCCAGAGGTTGTGGGTTTGATCCCCAACTTGACCCGATGCTTCTCTGCTGCATCTAAACAACAACAAGACTCAGTACTGGTTCTACTCTGGAAAGGGTCTAGAGGTTCATATCAGCTCAGGGTATTTTTTGTATTTTTTGCAATCAACCTAAAAATAAAGTAGTACATTCAAACTAAGTGAGGTACATGTACTTTTGTGTTGAAACTTATTACTTGTTTCAAAATTTGACAAATGATGTTGTTTTGTCATTTTATCTCTGCAAGAATGATTGTAGCTATTTACTTACCTGCACTACTCCAACAACCAGGAAGTAAAAATTGGCCACACGTCGGAACTGCTCGAAAAAATTCTTTGGAAGAAAGTTCCATAATGTATACTGAAACAAAAGAAATGGTACCAAATTTATGTATCAACAAAATGTGTCTACAATACGATTGATATATAAAAATACATGTCATTTGTCTCTCATCACTGATTCAAGTGGGAAAGCTATCTGTTTTTTATGGAGATAGGTGTGCTAATCTTCCAAAATCACCGGAAAGAGAAAGAGTGATTAAGTTAACTGATTGTCTGTTAGCCCTCATTGGTATATGATTGTTTGATTGATTGATTGATTGATCAATAACTTAGCATGATTGTTATGCCATTGAGGGCTAACAGAAAATCGTTGGCATAAAAATAATATTAGAAATTCAAACACTTACTTTTCAACATGCTAATATTTATGTTTTTACACTCACTGACTCTCTTTAACATGATTTATGCTGGCAAACAAAATTAAAATTTAATTATTGAAGGGCATGAATACCCATACACTGATGTGCATAATTTAAAATGCGTCAATTACTATTTTATTATGAGCAATTGCTTGTGTTAATTATTCATCATCCTGTCAAGATGCATTCCTGTGAATTATATCCAGTGTCCTCTATAGGGGAATGGTTTAACCCTTTACTTCATATAGACGCCTTTGGACACCTCTAATATAGATGGCTTTTGTATTATTGGGTGAATTATGTTTATATTAACTGCCAGAGTGGAAAACAGCGCAGGAAGTGTTCAGATTGGTCGTTACGAGCAATCTGAACTCTTTCTGCACTGTGTTCAAAGGTCTTCTGTGATTGGTGCGGGAAAACGCGTATCTATGGAGTAAAGGGTTAAGACTATACCAAGCATAAAGCGAACTACTGTACCATAATCTAATTTTATGTATAATTTTAATAGGTTAATTAAAATTGCTGGAGTTGGGACTCATTAATATTGAACATTTTAAAATATTTTACTCATTGTTTTGAAGATCAGTTTAATATCATCCATTAATGAATTAATCAATAATTTTAATTATCATCCATAAATGATTTAAGCAATTATTTAAAATTCATTTGAATATCTTGTTTTCCACCACATCAATTCATTTCAGGAAAATACTGATCAAATGTTTTATTACGGATTCCAAACAAAACTGAGTTTGGCCATCTCAGTCAGTAGTGTGTCTAACTATCAAACCAGGAGCTATAAGTTCAAACCCCCTCCCAGCCACAGTCTCCATGATGATTAACATATACTGATACAAGTGGGAATGCTATTCTTTACTTGCGGAGTATCGGTTAACCTTTCAGAATCTCAGGAAATCTCAATTTGGTTATCAGATCATTTATTAGCCCTCGATGGCATAAAAATGATGCTACATATCTTTAAGCAAACAGTAAACCAATCTCCGTATGTATACCAATAAATTCAGTTGAATGAAACATACCCTTGAAGAGAGAATCCTGTTTTTCGGGTAAACCTCTGGCACAATCACATCTACCGTATGTGGGTGCTTGTTACCCACGTACACGGTGCGGTTACTCGACTCCCTCTGAGGTTTCCTGCAAGTCTGAAAAATACACAAACGTAATTGTGTTGATTTCATTCTTATTATTTATAATATTTGGCTAAAAATGTTGATGACAACAAATTTTAAAATCTATGTAATAAATTTTAAATTCATGACTGCTTATTATGTTACACTACATGTAGCTTCATTTTTAACCCTTTACTCCATAGATACGCGTTTTCCCGCATCAATCACAGAAGGCCTTTGAAAACAGTGCAGGAAGAGTTCAGATTGCTCGTTACGAACACTTCCTGCACTGTTTTCCACTCTGTCAGTTAATATAAACATAATTCACCCAAAAATTCAAAAGCCTTCTATATTAGGTGTCCAAAGGCATCTATATGAAGTAAAGGGTTAACATACATGTATGTGTATCTTACACACAAATGAAAACAAATTCCATTTTGCTATGAAACACTTAACATGTGGGGTTTGATGCCATTTTCAACACAGTTCAGATTATATTTCCATATCCAGTTTTACTGGTGGAGGAAAACCTCACACTGTAAAACCACTTTCCTTCTGCAAGTTACTGGAAACTTTTTCACATAAGCGGGACTTCAACCTACTACCTTAACAGTGAGAGGTTAGTAATCTTGAGACGACGCCTTAGATTGCTCAGTCATGGAGGACCCCTATGTGGAAACAAGAGGACCTGACCAAACTGATCAGCGTCTACAGATTTTGTCTGCTCCAGACAAATTATTTATTTTTGTTTGATAATTTCGGTCATTAACATGTCTGACTATCAATCCAGGGGCCATGAGTTTGAATCCCCGCCCGGCAACAGTTTCTGTTATGATTGATATAAGACATTTTGTCTCATTATCATTTGTCTCTCACCGCTGATTCAAGTGGGAAAGTTGACAGTTACTTGCGGAGATGAGTGTGCTCGAGTACTGGTTAACCTTTCAGAATCCCAGGAAGCAGGGGTTAGGTTAACTTATCGTCTGTTAGCCCTTTATGGCATAAAAATGACGCTAAATATTCAATCAATCAATCAATTAATTTTTTTGTTTGAATATTTAACATCATGGCATCAACCTAACCACTGTTTCCTTGGATCCTGGAAGGTTAGCCAGAACTGGAGCACACCCATATCCACAAGTAACTGATAACTTTCTCACTTGAATCAGCGGCAGGAGACAAATGACAATGAGTGGCTATGTCATATATATATAAACATGGAGACTGGGATTCAAACTCACAATCTTGAATTGATTATCAAACATACTAATGACTGGGCTAACTGGACCCAGCTCTATATCATTTAAAGAGACATACAGTAATATTAATAAATGATGATACTAGTAACTGAATAATTTTGAAACACTACATTTATATAAATATGAATATTCCAGTAAGTCTTTAGACCTTTAATACTGTTTCTTTTTTTGGAATGGAGCATAACTATGGTAACAGCATAAAAATCATCATTTTTCACACGTTTTGTTTTTTTAATGAGGTTTTATGCTATTTTATTATATCCAGTTTTATTGATGGAGGAAGACCTCAGAATGAATCTGAGAAGAGCCACGGTAACCATGTAATAATTCTTACAATATTTTTATGAATGATATTTAATAAATTATATCATACCATATTGCTATGTTCAAAGTTTCTGTCAAAAGTTATTAATACAGTTATTATGACCAAGAACTTGTATAGAAGGATAGGAAACTTGCATCTCTTGACTTAATTTTGATGAAATAGCACACGAAGGATTCATAATTTGCAAATTAATCATTCATAATTGACAGGCAACTGATTTCTTGTACATAAACTCACAAGTTGTATAAATGTTATCTTAGATGTTTAAACATGTTTTGATAATGCAAAATGATCTTGAATTAAAGATATTGAGGTTTGAAAGAAAATTTATCATAACTTGTCGTTATTTTAGCTTTAGTATACAAATTTTGTAATCCCAAGTACTTCAACAAATTTAAACACAAATTTCTGGGAATGGTATTGTTTTGAAGACAATTTCATTCTGCAATGTAAGAATTTTGATTTTTGATCGTGGGACGAATGCAAGTTAAGATAATTGAAGACGAGATATTGCGAGATTTTGTATGAATATGCGAGCGTTCACAAAATCTCAATCAGTTGCCTTTCCTTCTCTATATAATTCCTCGTTAAGATTAGATAAATAATCACTTGTATAAAATCAATCTTAAGTTTTATCAAAAGTCTCTAATTAAATAATCTCAGAATCATGGGTGTCACATAATTATGTTGCACATCCTGGACTGGAAGGAAATATTATTGCCAGGATGTTTGCATAGTAGTTCTTTCACAAATTGAGATCATCCTGTATAGTATGTAATTTACATACTGAATGATAAGTTGTTTGAGTGGAGGTTTGAGTGAGGAAGTTAAAAGGCAAAGTAAGAGAAATGGGATTGAATGGCTAAGAAGTGAAAGTAGGTTGAGAATATAAGACTAGGAAGTAAGGAGAAAGAAAAAAGTTTATTTTGGTCAGAGAAATCTTGTTTAGGTAAATGTTATACAAACAAATACACATTTTAATTAGGTCATTGTAAATTAATTGCTAGATTATCGTACAAATTTTTATTAAAAACAGGGACAGAAGGAGGATCTTTTTTGTTTATTTTCCTTTTTAAAATTTCTGATGTTTTTTTTTTTTTTTATTTTCATAAAAAGGGACAGAGCGACATGAAGATAAGGGCCGGCGGGGATGATAATCTACCAATTAATTTATTATGGCCTTATGTTAAAGTTTGCAGGATTTTTCAACTACTAACACTTTAAAAAAAAAAAATTCTCGGATCCAAATTAGGGAATATGGGGAGTTTCAATGGGGATTGTCTATTTGGGGGGAATAAGATTAAAAACAAAATTAAAATATAGTTAGAAAAAGTATGTGTAGCTTTGTGTGTACTGATATATATCAAAACCAATACTGAAATCGGAAAGGTTTGTGACAAATTTGAAATAGATATGGACGTATTCACTTACAAATTTTAACATTACCTTCAGCCATTTAAATCATAATTTAGATAATATGGCAAATACACCACATAAAATAGGACACACATGCATGGTAAACTTATTTACAACTTAAATAATTGACATTCGTGACCTTCCATCAAATACAACTAATGCTCTGTTATCATATATATACAACCATATCTGGCCCAGTCTGCCTATTATCTAGTACACTTACCATCCTACCGGTTATTATGATGTTACATATAGTAGAACTCTAATAAGATAATATATATAAACACAGCCGCGGGTGGCAATGGGGATGCATAGTTTATAATAATCTTCACTAAAAATTAGCATATAATGGTGATTTATTTAATACATTTTTCCTGTTAAGTTTCCATCCTACAAGTTACCATGACATTACATAACAGTAGCTAATAAGATATATAAACACAGCCGAGAGTGGGGTGTTAGGGATGGAGGGGGAACTCATGAATCCATTTGCAGTTACTGGTTTATGGTTCTGTAACTGTTTATGATATCATTAGGTTATTTGCACCAATGCAGATGATATTCCTAGTCTATTATACTTTTCAATGATGATAAACATAAATCAGAAAACTGGAAATAAAAATATAGTTTATATTTAATATGACTTAATTACACACACATATATATATATATATATATGTCTCTGGCAACACTGATAGTTGCACTTGGCCTAATGGGATATATTGCACAACACTAAGAAGCCTTTTGGCAGTTAATGTGCATTTCCCCGAGACTGCATAATAAACAGCACGTCAGATATCAAAATAATGAAAAATCTGTTCATTTGCAACTTATTTAATCGAGATAGTTTTAGCCTGGCCACTGGACAAACAATTCAAGTGGGAGGTAGTACATAGGATATAGTGTTAGCAGCTCACGCCAGAGGTTGTGGGTTTGATCTCTAGCTCGATCCAGTGTCTATAAAAAAGAAACGACATTCAGTACTGCTTCTGCCCAGTAAGCCGATTGACAGCGGTTCGTATAAGCTGTTAGCTAGCCATCTTTACTTATCTTTACTGAATTATCCCTTTGGCATCTGGTAGGGGTCTCAAAAATATCTTGATCGCGTTCATGCTTGATGGAAGCTTATTCCACTTGTCAACAACACTGTTAATAAAAAGGGGTATCGCAATCAAGCTAAAATAAATTAATATAAACTAAACAGCCGGACTCATAAAAACCGTCACAGGTCCTTAACATGAATGCCATCTGAAACTACCGCACACATACATAATCTATATAAACATGACCCATTTAAGCACCCCCCTCCACGTTAGTCACTACTTTACTGCAGGGCACACCTGTTGATAACAAACACTATGTTGGCGATTGTGCTGCGTAACAAATAGATTCAATATATAGTTACCAAAGTATCTACAATCCTTTTCCAAACGCTTGACATTTCTGGATTAATATTCACATGTCAATAACTGTACTCAACTGTTCCTGCAAACATTCATCCACTTCAACCCACTTTAACATGTTTCTATGAAAGTTGTAAAACTTCCTTTTTATCAATCGGAGTACCTCTATTATGGCGGAATTTATCCAATCGGAACAGCATTCGGCCATTTCCGTAAACGTTCGAATGTTTACGGAAATGGCGGAGCGATGTTCCGATTGGGAATTTATCACGATATCCCTGTACGACTATTTCCGGATATCTCCGCCCGACAGAAGGACTCACACCACTATTATCTAGATGATGGAGGTAGAAATAAAACTTTAGTTCTCTATTTCTTCTTTTTTAGGGCTTTGTACTGCATTAATTTATTTTTCCTAGCATGAGTTAAATGGTCAGTATTTTAGAAATCACCACCGAAAATTTGATGCTGATACTAACTTTCTGGACAATTCTGTGTCATTTCAGAATTATTGGTTCGAACCGCATCATGGGCGAATAGTTGACATAATATTACTCTTGAAATTGATAGGTCTCACAGAAGCATTGAATTTTAAAAAAATCCAACCTGGTCAAGGTTAGTGCGACATATTGCACGTCTCTGTGGAGCCTTTGAAAGATTTTAATTTTGCGTTTCCCGACAGCAGATCAGATATCAAAAAATAAAAAAAAATTGTCTAATCACGCCTTATTATCAGACTAGGTCAAGGTATGCCTTTTTCCTATATAATTGCATATATGAACCAGAGAAGAGACACTTGCTACAGATTTTGTTTTTTCACTTTTGGACATAAATGTTACAATGGAGCCCAATGTTAAATGTTATTGTGGTGTGAGACGAGAAGGTTTGGGGTAGTCCTGGTCATCTTTGGTGCAGATAAACACTATTGAAGAGTCGGACTACAATTAAACAAGGCCTCTGTATAAGTCATTGAATTAAAGCAATAGTACTCAGCATTAGCATGGTGTATTGTAATGAGCATGAAGTTCAATCGAAATAAAAGCAAACTTATGCTTTTAATCAAGGAATTTTATGGTCCTTGTTATAATCGATTGAAAGAATAGGAACATATAGCATGATGATATATTTTTGCACGATAGATACTACTTAGCAAATAGGAATTATGTGTATATGTGTATGTGTGTGTGTGTGTGTGTGCGCGCGAGCGCGGCGTGCGTGCGTGCGTGCGTTATGATTATGTTGTGTACTGTTGCTCTTTGATTGAAGAAACCGCAGGAGTGAAAGGAGGCTGGGGTTGCGTAAACGGAGTCATGGACTCAGTGTCACAATCTATAGTCAACTGAGCAGTGGACCACAGGACCAGCATCTTCACTGACAAGGTAACAATATCCTTAAACTGATTACGACTAAAAATTACCGGAGGCCAAAGATTATAAACAAATAAATAAATACTTCAAGGAAAAGCACTCTTACACAATTGTTTGACATAAAAAATTATGTTTGTTAAAAACTATCTGAAAATGAGTTCTGGTGGTGGTGTCATTGAAAATGCCGAGTTCACTAAGTTTGTTCAAAATGGTGATGGTAAACAATACATCTTTTGTGAGTTAAACCAAGGACTTATACAGAGAAAAACAAATAAAAACAAGGATTATAGAGAGTTTAATCAGCTCTAGTTTTCCATTAATGAAACTTGAATAATTTAAGTCATTCATGAAAGGGGTGTCCCAAAAGATGCCATTAACAAGGGAATTATTCTTCAGTTTTAAAGGTAAACAAGGAATTATATAGAGAAGGAAAGGCAGCTGATTGGTATTTTGTGAACTCTCGCCTATTCACGCAAAATCTAGCAATATCTTGTGTTCAATTATCTTAACTTATATTCATCTCAGGAACACAAATCAAAATTCTAACATTGCAGAATAAAATTTTCATCAAAATAATACCATTCCCAGAAATTTTTGTTTAAAATTGTTGAAGAACTTTTACAAAATTGGTTTACTGCAGCTAAAATAACGACAAAGTACGAAACATTTTCCTTCAAACCTTAATATCATTATTCAAAGATCATTTTGCGTGATCGAAACATGTTTAAACATCTAATATTACATACAGCTTAAAGTTTATGTACAATAAATCAGTTTCCTGCGAATTATGAATGATTAATTTGCCAAAATAATTTACCATCCTTCGCGGCTATTTCATCAATATTTAGTCAGTGGGTGCAAGTTTCCTATCATTCTATACAAGTCCTTGAAGAAAACAATTGTTCAATACACTTTTATAATTTGTAAATCATATTATACCATTCGCCACATCCTATTATGATGTGCACAATAGGCCGGTATTGACGCTGAACATTCCAAGAACAGAACATATATCAAAGATTATTTCAGACTTGTACATAAATACATCCTCATATTAATAACATATTTACAACTCACAATACCACGTAAACTACATGTATATCGTTACAAAATATATATTGATTATAACCGTCATATTTCAAGTAAACTACATGTATATCGTTACAAAATATAGATCTGATTATTACCGTCATATTTCACGTGAACTACATGTATATCGTTACCAAATATAGATATGATTATTACCGTCATATTTTACGTGAACTACATGTATATCGTTACTAAATATAGATCTGATTATTACCGTCATATTTTACGTGAACTACATGTATATCGTTACTGAATACAGATCTGATTATTACAGTCATAAATCAAGTAAACTACATGTATATCGTTACCAAATATATATCTGTTAATTACCGTCATATTTCAAGTAAACTACATGTATATTACCGTCATATTTCACGTAAACTACATGTTTATCGTTACCAAATATAGATATGATTATTACTGTCATATTTCACGTAAACTACATGTATATCATTACTAAATATATATCTAATTATTACCGTCATATTTCACGTAAACTACATGTATATCGTGACTTAATACAGATCTGATTATTACCGTCATATTTCACGTAAACTATATGTATATCGTTACTTAATACAGATCTGATTATTACCGTCATATTTCAAGTAAACTGCATGTATATCGTTACCAAATATAAATCTGATTATTACAGTCATATTTCACGTAAACTACATGTATTTACGATCATATTTCACGTATGCTACATGTATATCGTTACATAATACAGATCTGATTATTACCGTCATATTTCACGTAAACTATATGTATATCGTTACTTAATACAAATCTGATAATTACCGTCATATTTCAAGTAAACTACATGTATATCGTTACTTAATACAGATCTGATTATTACCGTCATATTTCAAATAAACTACATGTATATCGTTACTAAATATAGATATGATTAATACCGTCATATTTCACAGAAACTACACGTATATCGTTACTTAATACAGATCTCATTGTTACCGTCATATTTCAAGTAATATATATGCATATCGTTACCAAATATAGATCTGATTAATACCGTCATATTTCACGTAAACTACATGTATATCGTTACTTAATACAGATCTCATTGTTACCGTCATATTTCACGTAAACTATATGCATATCGTTACCAAATATATATCTGATTATTACCGTCATATTTCACGTAAACTATATGTATATCGTTACTAAATATAGATATGATTAATACCGTCATATTTCACGTAAACTACATGTATATCGTTACTTAATACAGATCTCATTGTTACCGTCATATTTCACGTAAAGTATATGCATATCGTTACCAAATATAGATCTGATTATTACCGTCATATTTCACGTAAAGTTCATGTATATCGTTACCAAATATATATCTGATTATTACCGTCATATTTCACGTATACTACAGTATATCGTTACCAAATATAGATCTGATTAATACCGTCATATTTCACGTAAATTACATGTATATCGTTACTTAATACAGATCTCATTGTTACCGTCATATTTCACGTAAACTATATGCATATCGTTACCAAATATAGATCTGATTATTACCGTCATATTTCACGTAAAGTTCATGTATATCGTTACCAAATATATATCTGATTATAACCGTCATATTTCACGTAAACTACATGCATATCGTTACCAACTATAAATCTGATTAATACCGTCATATTTCAGGTAAACTACATGCATATCGTAACCAAAAATATATCTGATTATTACCGTCATATTTCACGTAAAGTTCATGTATATCGTTACCAAATATAGATCTGATTATTACCGTCATATTTCACGTATACTACATGTATATCGTTACTTAATAAAGATCTGATTATTACCGTCATATTTCACGTAAACTACATGTATGTTACCGTCATATTTCATGTAAACTACATGTATATCGTTACCAAAAATATATCTGATTATTACTGTCATATTTCACGTAAAGTTCATGTATATCGTTACCAAAAATAAATCTGATAATTACCGTCATATTTCACGTAAACTACATGTATATCGTTACCAAATATATATCTGATAATTACCGTCATATTTCACGTATACTACATGTATATCGTTACTTAATACAGATCTGGTTATTACCGTCATATTTTATGTAAACTACCGTCATATTTCACTTAAACTACATGTTTATCTTTACCAAATATAGATCTGATTATAACCGTCATATTTCACGTTGACTACATGTAATCGTTACCAAATATAGATCTGATTATAACCGTCATATTTCACGTAAATTACATGTATATCGTTACCAAATATAGATCTGATTATTACCGGTGTAGTACGGTAACTACTGTCATATTTCACATAAACTACATGTAATCGTTACCAAATATAGATCTGATTATTACCGCCATATTTCACGTAAACTACATGAAATCGTTACCAAATATAGATCTGATTATTACCGTCATATTTCACGTATACTACAGGTATATCGTTACCAAATATAGATCTGATTATTACCGTCATATTTCACGTAAACTACATGTAATCGTTACCAAATATAGATCTGATTATTACCGTCATATTTCACGTATACTACAGGTATATCGTTACCAAATATAGATATGATTATTACCGTCATATTTCACATATACTACAGGTATATCGTTACCAAATATAGATCAGATTATTACCGTCATATTTCACGTATACTACAGGTATATCGTTACCAAATATAGATATGATTATTACCGTCATATTTCACATGTACTACAGGTATATCGTTACCAAATATAGATCAGATTATTACCGTCATATTTCACGTAATCTACATGTATATTACCGTCATATTTCACGTATACTACAGGTATATCGTTACCAAATATAGATCTGATTATTACCGTCATATTTCACGTATACTACAGGTATATCGTTACCAAATATAGATCAGATTATTACCGTCATATTTCACGTAATCTACATGTATATTACCGTCATATTTCACGTATACTACAGGTATATCGTTACCAAATATAGATCTGATTATTACCGTCATATTCCACGTATACTACAGGTATATCGTTACCAAATATAGATCAGATTATTACTGTCATATTTCACGTAATCTACATGTATATTACCGTCATATTTCACGTATACTACAGGTATATCGTTACCAAATATAGATCTGATTATAACCGTCATATTCACGTAAATTACATGTATATCGTTACCAAATATAGATATGATTATTACCGTCATATTTCACGTATACTACAGGTATATCGTTACCAAATATATATCTGATTATTACCGTCATATTCACGTAAATTACCGTCATATTTCACGTAAACTACATGTATATCGTTACCAAATATAGATCAGATTATTATCGTCATATTTCACGTAATCTACATGTATATTACCGTCATATTTCACGTAAACTACATGTATATCGTTACCAAATATAGATCAGATTATTACCGTCATATTTCACGTAATCTACATGTATATTACCGTCATATTTCACGTAAACTACATGTATATCGGTACCAATTATAGATCTGACTATTACCGTTATATTTCACTCAAACACACTCAGATTTACCGTCGAAGGAACGCATAGCGATTTGTTGTCCAGCTAAATATGTAATGTTTCATTGTACGTTTTTTAACACGTGCGTGTGGTTTTAATCTGCCATATATCCAAGTGGAAACATCTGGGTTGACATTATATATAACTAATTGTGTATATCTTTAAGGATTTAAGTCCAATGAGCCATGTGTGTTTGTGTGTGTGCGTGCGTGCGTGCGTGCGTGCGTGCGTGCTTGCTTGCGTGTGTGTGTGTGTGTGTGTGTGTGTGTGTGTGTGAGACGTGCATTTTCTTGCAATATAAAGATAAATACTGATAAATAAACGTTTAATGAAATATGCATATTCTGTAAACATTGACAATAGATATCAGCTCCAACAGGTGTGGTGTAACTTAACACACATTCAATGTCAACTTGCGTCTTCATTCATTATATATGAGGTCCTCTCAGGGGTTTTGGAGATCTGGTGAACATGGCTAATTATTTTTAGATATCTGGGGAACATTGGCCATGACTTTCAGGTATCCAGGGCTCAAAGTCCTAATTTTAGAGATTGGGGAAATACTTTTGGGAAACAATTGACTATTACTTTATGAGATCAAGGAAACAGGGACCCCCACCCTCCGTTCAATGTAAGTGTGTGTCTCCCATTTAAAGTAGTTTTGTGTTTCGATTGCTCGTTTTTACATTTAATTTTGACCTGTGTATACTTTCAATGTCGGCCTTTGTCTATATGGGTTGCATATATTTTCAAAATTGTCTCGTGTCTACATTCCTTGCCAGTCAGTATTATAGATCTGCACGGCCTTTGTCCACATGCAGTACAGGACTTTGTCTGCATGGCCTATGTGTACATTAATTTTCAGCACATATTAGCCTGCATATACATTACATGACGAGCTGTGTTAGCTTAACTCAAACATATTTTATTTCAACATGAAATGGGGTTGGGCCACAAGTTCTCTCAACATTAGTTCGGCCCGTCCCCTACATTTTGTTTTACAATGTTTACATTAAATATCAAAATGACATATTTAAACATGTTTTTCTTAACCAATATTATGAGCATAGAAAAAAGGTAGGAATGGAAAGAAAGTAATAAATAGTAAAACAAACACATATCATTTCTTCATTATGTCGTCCATACGCACACGTCCTGTATTCACACCAGTGAGAAAATCAGATTAGTAAATAAGAAAGCACAAAACTAAAAACAAAGCTTTGGTGTCCTATGCATCTTAACATTTATATACCATGGGCAAAATAGTTAAATAATTCACAAGACCGAAGTAATGTAGTACAGTTCAAAACAAAAAAGGAAAACATAAATGAGATTATACAAAGCGTTTAGTTTCTTTGATATGGTACTGTGCACGCTTTGACTATAATAATATTGCTAACATGAGATAGTCTCCATATAGAAGGCGCTGTGTACTTAGAGGGTGAAATGATTTTGTCGAGTTAAATAATGTTAATCTTTGGGTTCTGTACGTGTTTAATTTGTTTCTGCTTGCATATATAAAATACTGACATGAAAAAAAGGGGAATTAGTCCTTGTCGCGTAATATTATTTTGGCGGCGGCGATGAAGACTGCAAAGTTTGGTCACGACGACATAAGCAGCGTTATACTTTTGGCATGAAGCCAAACTTACAAAGAATACAATATTCCAAAAACCAAAACAATATTAAGATATTTTATATATAAGAAAGCGTATTTTGGTTTAGTTTAATAGATAAATATATACGAATAAGAAGAATACTTATGTGCCTAAATACTCTTTAATGCTGTTGGAAGATATTTTTTTTTATAAAAACAACTGTTCCCCCAAACAGTTACAAAAAGTTAACAAACATCGTTTTAAAGACCATCCCTTATTTACTCTGTCACGTAACAAGAAAGAGACAGTATTGTCTGGCCTAAATAGTAGTCAAATCTCTTTTTCAAATATTTTAACGTAATTATTTTGCAGTTTCCGAACACTAAATATATCTGACACGCTATTGACAAGTAAATCCACCATAACCTTATTAAATATATCTAAGTATTGTTTCAATGTTTCTAAACTAATCCATGATTTATTGAATAGATAATAGTAAATATCAATGTTAAATTTTGTATAAGTGATGCTTATAATTATAATTGAACTTCTCGGCTAATCAATCAGCATGTTGTTTATAACTTCGTAGGTAAATTCTCATCTTGTCGTTGTGAAGATTGTATATATGTTCTTATTGTACACAGGTAAAATGCCACGTATGTTAAACATATGTTAAACGTACAGCAAAAACATATGTTAAACGCGCGTGGTACTATTTACACGAGAAACGTACGTTTTGACACATATGTTAAATTTACGTTAACCGTACGTTTAACTACATAAGCGATACACATGTATATGTGATGTTTTACTACAGAATAAAGGATATTGACATGAGTGTGTACTATTGTAACAGTATTGTCATTTTGAATACATTTTAGATTATCATTTATTTGTAGCATAGTGGTGGACGTTGCTTGTTCTAAGAACTACTACGACACTTTACCCGAATAAGACACTGTGGGAGTGCGTTTGAAAAAAAAACCCAGACGAAACCCCACCGGTAATTGATTCGGAGACATCTGTGTATTGGATAGTTTAATCATATTTTATTGCATTTATAATTGCAGCAATGGGGTTGGGCCACAAGTTCTCACAACATTAGTTACGACCCTTCCCCTAAAATATTACAAATAATGTGTGTTTGAGCAAGCAGGCTGACCACTTGGCCACCACGATCTGTCAAGTCAAACACGACACTAAACTTTGATTAATAGGAGGAGTAACGAATGTTCTTGTCATTTTGTACACAAGCTATATGTCTATAGATGGTGGTAACGTACACTGTTTGTATGAGTATGGTATATTCTTACATTTTGATACTGTTTTGGAAATGATCCGTTTCCATTTTCATTTGAAGACAAATGAAATGAAATATCTAGTTCATAATACATAATAGTTCATAGTATATCAAGTGCACTCATTATTATCGACGCAGACATAGGTCACAGAATCAGGGAACTAAAATGAACATCTCTATAAGGAAATGACATAAAGAAGATTCTACGATTACTTCCAGATAAATTATTATTTTTGCCTTCAAGAAGATTCAATTGTACGCGTGGCCTGTGTTTGGAACGGTTTCAGCAGAATCTACGATCTGATAACCGACAAGTCCAATTTCAAATTGAATGGAAGGCACATCTATCTGGAGATACAATCATTCATGACAGACTTCTTTGAAATAGGAAAACTAAAACGCGAAGGTTATCATCCCACGAATATAGCCCCATACTTACACGTACTTAAGTTCCACGTCTCGTTTTTTTGTTAGTCGTTATGGATGCCTATCAACGTATCCATGTCTGGGGTTGAGAAAACCAATGCCATTGTCAAACAGAATTAACATGTTTAATAAAACAAACAGTACCCTACAACCGAGGCGCTTCTTATTTGGTAAAGAATAGAAATAGGTCACACCGACGAAATGACACTGATTAAGGAAATTACTGCAAAAAGTGTACATTTCTGGTGAGACCCTCCTTGGGGTTTTGGAGATTTGGGAAACATGGCCAATTATTTTTAGTGATCTAAGGAACATTGGTCATTACTTTCAGGGATCCGGGGATCACAAACATAATTCTAAAGATCTAGGTGAAATAGTTTTGGGGAACTATATGGCAAATACTTTTGGGGTTCTGAGTCACAATGGTCATTATTTTGAGATCCATGGAACAGTGACCTTTCTGGGAGGGCCTCGTTGGTGTAATGGTATTTCGAATATATGGGAAATTTAAAAAAACAAAATTTTAACGCGAGCGCAGAAATATTGACTTGTGTTACAAAACGTCAAGAAACTTAATTCAGGAACTTAAACAAACGTTAAATAAATCGGAGGTAAAGCAAACGCTAGAAATATAGAAAAAACGTATTGAAATTTAAAAACAACAACAATGGACTGCATTTATTATATGTGATATTTCAAAGGTGTTCAAAATGATTGATAATACTACAAAAAAATAACATGTAAATTATATTCAAATGTTCATTTTATCATCGTTTCGGATTACACCTTCATAACGTTCTTATAAATGATAACGTAACATCTTCTGGCGGAAGAAACGTATGTCCCCGGATCGATTTCCGATGAGGTTTCGTTCATTTTTTTTCAAACGCGCTCTAACAGTGTCTTATTCGGGCAAGGTGCTTAATTCTTAGATTAGGCAACGTCCGCCATTATGCTACAAATGCATGATGATCTAAAATGTATTAAAATGACAATACTGTTACAATAGTAAACATTCGTGTCAATTTCCTTATTCAGCATTATATAACATATACATCTTTGTCGATTATATCAATTACACAAGTAAAATGTCACGCATATTAACCGTACGTTTAAAGTTATCTTAACATACTTGCCAAGACGTACGTTTATCGTGTAAATAGTACAATGCGCGTTTAACATATGTTTTTGCCGTAGGTTTAACATATGTTTTGTCCAACATATGTTTAACATACGTGGCAGTTTTACCTGTGTGAAATAAGAACATATATACAACCTTCATAACGACAACATGAGAATTTACCTACAAAGTAACAAACAACATGCTGATTGATTAGCCGAGAATTCAATTGTAAATACAAAAGTTCAAGGTTAACATTTACAATTACAGATTTAATAAATCATGTCTTAGTTTAGAAGCATAGAAAAGAAAAACTCAGATATATTTAATAAGGTTATGGTGGAATGACTTAGCGTGTCAAATATATTTAGTGTTCGGAAACTGCAAAAAAAATAAGGTTAACATATCTGAAAAATAGATTTAGCTACTATTTAGGCCAGACAATACTGTCTCTTTATTGTTTCTTGACAGAGTAAATAAGGGATGGTCTGAAAAACGTTTGTTAAGTTTCTGTAGCTGTTTGGGGGACAGTTGATTTTATAAAAAAGTATCTTCCAACAGCATTACAGAGTATCTAGGCATATTAGTAATCATTTTGTTTTTATAAATTTTATTTATAAGACTAAACCAAAATACGCTTTCTTATATATAAAATATTTAAATAGTGTTTTGGTTTTTGGCCGGTGCGTAAGCATTGGCTATAGCCGTTAATTTGAAGTCACCCGTTGATGTTACTAAAAACCTAACAACTCAGCTGAGAGGAATTCAATCTACTCAGCCGATAAAAAAGTAGTTCTATCGAATATGTTTGAAAATTGAATTGAATTTAAGCGTATTTAGCTATAAATCAATTGAATCATAGATTAAATGATAAACTGTCCTTTAATCTATATAAAAATCTATTTAAAATCTATTTAAAAAAACATTTTTTCGCATATATGCGGGTAATTTGGCGATATCTCCCATGCCTGTCCCACAACTCATTTCTATTCAACGCGTACCAAACTGTGACGTCATTCAACTGACCAATCAAAGTGCTCAAATCCCATTCCTAGTTTACGGACCCAATCGGGAGAGCTGGGTCCGTTCTACAGACTAGTTATTTGGCGTGTAATGTAGTAATACATTTACGTTTGTATAATTGCGACGTAACTGATGCTGAAGACGCTATTTTTCCTGATACTGATAGCTGGCCATCAACTCATCAAATTGAGGACAATCGGCAAAAGTGAGTTTTTTTTCCAGTCTTATTATTACGGCGTACCTTACAGTTCTTCCTATAATAGGAATCATTCAGAAACAAACTGTGAGCTTAATTATGGACGCCTGTGTGTCCTTTATAAAAAATTGTGAATTTTATGCCCCTGAGTCTCACGGTTTGGCCCTGGGAGTGGGGCTTACTTTACTAAATCTATATAAGAGAAAATGACAAAAAACGTTGTTTCTTATGACTGAATAGACTTAAGTTAATGTTTTTTGGTGTGATATGTTGTTGTTGTTGTTGATATGACAGTTAATACATACGTGAATTTCATGGTCCCCACCCCTATGAGGTCTTAGAGGCGGGACCAAAACAGTCAAATTTAAAGTAAACTTCAAAAATATTCTTCTTATTAAAGGTAGCAATCAGAAGCGAATTGAGAGCATGATAATGGACACCTGTGGGTCCTTTATAAAAATGTGAATTTTATGCCCCTGGGTCTCACGGTTTGGCCCTTGGGGTGGGGCCTACTTTACTAAATATTTATAAGAGAAAATGACAAAAACCGTCATTTCTTATGACTGAATACTCATTTGTATGGTTTTTGGTGTGATTTGATGGTGCCTACATGACGGTTAATGTTTATGTTTTATTGAGTAATATCATCTCATGATATGTCCTCTGTGGTCAGTAGATTTTGAGTCGCCAGAGAAACTGATATTTAAATGCATTGTGACAAAACTTTCACTGTAGTAGAGATATCACAATCTGAAATGATGTCATTACTGTAGACTGAAGTTGTAAGACAAAAAGAGTGTTTGTGCTTAGAAAAGAAATTGTTCAACCATTTGTTGTTGTTGTAGTGTGAGAAATAAGTTCAATAATTGGGTAAAAAAGGGAACCTTCAATAAATATTTTCCTATAAAAACATGCACCGGCCACCAGCACTTTTAGTACTTTGATTTGAATACTGTATTCTTTGTAAGTCTGGCGTCATGCCAAAAGTATAATGCTGCTTATGTCGTCGTGACCAAACTTTGCAGTCTTCATTGCCGCCGCCAAAATAATAATACGCGACAGGGACTATTTCCCCATGTCAGTATTTTATATATGCAAGCAGAAACAAAATTAAACAATTGAACCATATTGTGGACTTTGTACTTTGTCATTTAAAAAAATGTTGCATGAATAAGACAAATCAAATGCTGCAACAATATCAATTAAATTTGGAAGATGTATGCATATCTATCAAATACCAGCTGTCAGTACTTTCTAATATTTTGATTATTTAGTTCATATTAACTTTAAAAAGAGGTCGAGGCATAAATACTAGAAGGTTCTTTCTATTTTTAAAAAATCGTCTATTTTTACCTATTTAAATAGAAAATGTTTTAATAATCTTGTGAAATTAGGAACGAACTGGTGCAAATGCTTAAGGACATGAATGCTTACAAATGTGTTATGATTTTTTTCTTCTCCAAGACGTTATGTCTTCCATTAAGATTATGAACCAATTATTTTATTCTAACCAATTTTGTGTCCGTGAGCTGGTATTTTGTCGATAAAAGAACGATTTAAAATTAAATGTAAAGTTTTTTTTAAGGTCACAAGAATCAACTATTTAAACTTAAATTTCTAAATGTTTTCGGGGGAGGACCTCGGATACCAGCTGGTGGAAGGGGAGAACGCCTCCCACACTCTTCCCTTGAGTAACTTACAAAATGGTCATGTGTTTATATTCAATGTCGACCTTTATCTACATTGACTGTTTCTACAATAAATGTCGGGTATTGTCAACATGACCTATGTCTACATTTGATCTCGGTCTTTGTCTACTATCAACGTCAACATGTGTATACACTCAATTTTTTTATTGATCTTCATGCAGTATTGACATAGGTGTACATCACACCTGCTTGCAGATGACTGTACCATACCTGTATATTCCGTATAGCAATCGTGTGCGTAAAATATTTGTTACATATTGACATAAATATCTTGTTCTGAATACCATAACACGATTTCTGTACCAGTTACTCGATCTCTGTACCGATCACGTGTGTTCCACGCGTATTATCATTTATCTCTTAACATACACATATGTATTTGAACAATTGATTGATTGATTGAATATTTAACGTCATTTTTATGCCATCGAGGGGCTAACATGCGATCGGTTAACCTAACCATCGTTTCCTGGGACCCTGGAAAGTTAACCAGTACTCGAGCACACCCCATCTCCACAAATAACTGATAACTTTCCCATTTGAATCAGCATTGAGAGACGAATAGTTATGAAACACAATGTCGTATGTCAGTCATAACGGAGACTGTTGCCGGTCGAGGATTCGAACTCACGACCCTTCAATTGATATTCAGACGCGTAACCGACTGAGCTAATCGGGCCCGGCTGTATTTGAACAAAAGTAAAGATTGGTTAGGAAGGCTTTAGTACATCTCTACAAATCAATATCGTCTCAAATTTGAACAGAGGACAACGATTCATACAACCGACATACCGTCTATTAGGTCTAAAACTGGTATTATTACAAATTAAATATCGATTAAAAATATCACCATTTTTTACATCTGACATTTTTATACGTACACAATGTGTATACCACAAGCGTTATTGATAGTACAGAATTCTGACCCGTGACAATGCTTAGCAGGCGTTTACATTTAATTTAGTGTATGTTGATCTGGATTGCGTTCAGCACGGTTAAAAACTTTATTTATAAACGCAAAACGGTGACTTAACGAACGAAAAGTCAACAGAAATCGGACAACATTGGGGCTGACCTTCTGTTTCTCATTAAGTCACGTGATTAAACACAAGCAAACAGCTCGCTAAGGTGTTTAAAGCGAACGTGTCGTTCAGCTGACTTCTGTTTTCCAACGTTTGCAAACAGATTAAACGTTAAAGCGAAATTAACGCAGCAATGGTCCCAATAATTTCATTCAATGTTCTTCGCTTAATATAAAGGTTTGCATTATTTTTCTTGTGCCAACTTGGGTCTATATTGAATATCCATTTGAAGTGTTCTGTATTGATGTTCGAATTCACACCCTCTACAAAGAAATCAATAAAGAAACGATCGTACATGTTTTTGTAGATTTATCGACACTGGTCTCTATCAAATACACACGCATACACGTAAGACACGATGTTTTAACTTCCTTTTTGTAAAGTATAAATCACCAATTAACCGTGATGGCAGATTGTGATTGAACGTGAATCAAGAAAGACGTGCCTCGCGTTCATCAACACTATAGATATGTAAATAACATTTTGAATTCGTTTCCTTTGGCTTGGTGACAAAAACCCGTGTTATTAAAAAATGCTTACGTATTTGACACTTCAGTTGGATAAATATCTTATGAATAAATAAAGTTAATGAGCTACAAGTTGTATATTTTATAAACATCTTTCGTTACGGTTTTATTAACTCCCCAGTTTTCAATAGACAAGGAAGGGTCTGATAAAATGGATTTATCGCAGGTAAGAGACATAGCGTTATTTCTTCTTTTTAATCTGTGTAATATATTGGCATGCTAAGACATACAAATGTTATGCTTACACGTATACTCAGGAGTAGTATACGGGTATCTTTGAGGCCACGAGCTGCGGAATGCAAGGCGGCCGTCTTGGATGACTACTGATAGTAACACGTTTGCGTATGCACGGTGGCCATTTTAGATAACGTCTATTGTGTGGCCATATTAGATTCTTAATATAGAAGTCGAGTGACGTCATATCTAAGTTTAGAACGATAGTCATGCTTTTGGTAACTACATCTATTTATATCACAACTACTACTGTTATAAAAAATAAATAAATAAATAAATAAATAAATAAATAAATAAATAAATAAAATTAATAAATAATAAAACTAACTGTAATAAATGAATAACTGAATAAATAATAAAAAATAAATAAATAAGCATGAACAAATAACTGAATAAATAATTAAAAGTAAATATAGACTCTATATTATAAATAACTAACACGTTTCTTCTCCAACAGCCAACACTCAAATGAACTATCTATGCTAAATTTTGCACAAGACACAAAGTGATTTTGCGCACAATTTTTCTATATTTAGGTATAGCATTTCACAACCATTGCATCAGTCGATCCCAACGCTAAAAAGATTAGTGTCAAGCCTAGTATGTGTTTTGTTCAATGATAACAAAGGGTATTGTGTACTTGTCCACACCTGTTTAGGGACTGTTCCTAAATATAGCTCAGAAGGTGACTGTGGTGACTCCGTCAGACCTGTTACAACTCGTTTGAACAGGATTTGTTATTTATAACGTATCAATGAGAATCGATGACGTGATGTTCTATAAACAATTTACCAATCAACATGAGCGTGACGTGATGATCTATTAATAGACACATTACAGTGTTGCTAACCAACAAGAATCTAGTGTAAAAGTATAAATAGCTATAACATATGTGATTTTACCGTTCTCGAAGGAAACCAACTTCGTCAAGTATCCGAAGAATAAATCCGTCACGAGATATATGGACACCGTTGCATGATCAGAGAAAACTCCCAAAATAATCCTAGCATTCTCGATCAGTTATTACCATGGCTACAAAAGTTCAACTGATCGCCGTACTTATGAGTGAAGGCATTTAGGTTCGTTATTTCAAGCTTATAGGGAAAGACATGTATTTCTTCGATAGTGTATTAAATGGAAACACCTACGTTCACGTGAGAAAGGTACTTAATCAAAATATTCCGACACAGGATGGAATCGCTCTGAATCTATCAAGGTGTAATGAACTATTCATGAGTTTACCACACGTGGACATCGCATTGTCACAAATGAAAATGAATCAAGATACATATTACAGACTTGAACATAAACGATTTGAACATTCAACAGTGGAATAATTACGTCGCCGATAATAAAGAGGTAACTAACCTGATATACGACTGGCGCAATGGCGGATGTGTCAGTTTTCAATTGAAACTGAACAATATAGAACAATATTGATTCGATATGTGTAATACAAAAATGTATATGCCATACTTTCCCTTACATATTATATCACGTGGGGTTAACAAAGATGATTTGTCTTTGGGTTATTAATAAAATACCATAACACGTATTGACTATTTCCATTTTTATTGATACGCCATGAATATGTATTTACATGATAAGGCATTATATTTACAATGAGCGATCAAAACATGTAACAATGTCCTCATTGACATTTTGATTATCCAACATGTTTAGATGTGTTTCATACTGAAACTATTTAACACTATTCCCCTTCATTTTCTTCTACTGGCTCTTCTTCTTCAGATTCTGCTTCGGTATCTTCCCCTTCAGATTCGTCTTCAGACTTTTCTCTCACTGGCATGAAAATTTCGTTAATTGGCTCCTTGTTCATTTTGACTGCTTGACGAATAGCATTTTTCCGATCCAACTTGTTATTTTTTGTGAGACTTTCTGCCGTTGTTACGTCTGTTTTCATCTTCGTAATATCAATGAGTAGATCAGCGGCGGTTTGACGAACGGGTTTTCTGACCTCCGGCAATATATTGTTATCTCTAGATCTAAGCTCTTCTTCCATTTCATTGACCTTATTTTGCCACACGTTCTTTACTCTGGGACTTGTCCAGTTAAAATATATTTCCTTGTTCATATCTTTCAAACGCTTCTATCTCCCTGTATGCCAACCGTTGACCGTATCCACTACTTCGTTGTCAGATTTCTAATCATCACTGGAATCATCCCCCAGTAATATCATCCTTTTCTTCTTCTCAGACTCTTCTGCCCATTTAGGGAGCACATCACAACATTCCAGTTTCCGTTTTCTCGCAACACACCATTGTTTCACATGGTTTTGTAAATTGAGGGAATTCCCAAACATAATTCCGCAGTTGCCACAGGTAGGCATATATATGTCGCAATTCTCTGAATAATCACTTTCATCGGAGTACTGAGAATCGTAGCTTCTCTATGACCGGGTGTACCCTTATGACTTCTATCAATCGACGTAGATTGGAACATATGGGGAGTTGGTGTTCTATCCGATTCTCCAAACGCATTGGATCTTAATCTATCTTGTTCCACTGTGTTGGACTGTAGATCAACCACTAAATATCCATACGGTCTCTCGACAGCTCGCTTGTACGTGTTCATAAAGAGATGACTATTGGTAGGGTAGATACGTCTAGCGAGATTGGAAACTTACATTCTGTCCACAGGGTTATTGAACAAAATCAAATATTTGGTATTTAAACTAAAATCTCTCGATGATTTTACTTGAGGAACAAATTGTGTGTTTAATATAACACTGTTAAATTGCGATGGTGTGATCCTTTCGCGAATAGATTGGCGATTCGTTCATCGTTCTTTGCATCTCCCATCAAGTCGTCCAAAATGATACAATTTCTGCTTGTAGTGTCCAGGTAAGTGTCATGTTCGATAAAATCTGGAATCCCTTTCACAATTTCTACTTTCGACAGTGAGTTGTCGTAGAGAGGTTGGTATTGTCAGTAACACTATATGATTCTCTGAGGTGGAGGTTGAGTATATTTTTTACACAGTATTTTCTTCGTTAACACAGATTTACTACTTCCGCTTGGACCTGTCACTGCCACAGAACAGGGAAGTTGAAATTTAACTTGGGATTCATTGAATAGTGCTATTCCTGATAGAGCTTTTATCATTTCGAGTGAACATGGTATCCCTGGTGGACAAGCTTCGACTTATTTTGTAGAAAGTATTTGTTTCTCTTGTGTCTTAACATTGAATCTCGTCTTGAAAATGTAGTGTTACACTGTGGACACGGATTAGGCTTTTTCATATTGACTGTTGAGGATTTATCTTGTTTGCCCTTATATTAATTTTGTTTTTGGAAATGTCATTTAGTGGTGGTGGTGGTAGTGGCTGTGGTGTAGGTGGCTGTGGTGGTGGTGGTGGGGTGGTGATGGCGGTGATCAGAACGAATATTCTACGATGAAGTTTAATTTTATGACGTCACTTCCGGTTTATTTAAACGACAGCTATGACTTGTCCTAGACCTAAATAATAAGTGTTAAATTCGTCTTTTCAATAACTTTCTAACGATAAATTACTCGATAAGTTACACGCATTAAAAATCGATCGTTCCTGTTTATTCAAACGACTACATGTATATCTCAGCTAAGGATCGACCTATACCCATAAAACTTACATATTTGAAAACTGCACGCCATTTTCTTTTTTACTTTTTACTCGGTTCGTTACTCGGTTCGTTATAAAAGTTTTCATTTTCTATTTCTGACATAAATTGAAAATTATTACAGCTATACCCATCAATTATTTTATCATAATGTTTAAAATCTACTTTTCAATACCATTCCAACGATACTTCAATCGATACGTTATGATCACGCACAAAAAAGTTGATTTTATGACATCATTTCCGGTGAAAACCATATTTTTTGTAATGAACTCGGTCATACATTTCAAAAATATATAACTTGCTGTACTTCGAAACAATTATTTTCAACTTCCGGTTTTAGGATCGAACCCCTTTATTTTACGTAAAATTCTTGTAACACAGTGAATGCAACATCTACGATACTAAAAAACATCAAATTTCATCATCTTTAAATAAAATATTTCCCTCTTTCTATAAAAGCTAATACACACACCGTGGACACAGATATACCAATACAACTAACTTTGTTCGAGTTATTTAGTTCACCGATTTAAACTATTTCGTACCTGTCCAGACCCGTACAAGCATGAATATGCACAATAAATGACACATTAATCTATTGTTAAGACGTCCATTGATACAGTTTTACACTTGAATACACCATTGTCAGACATCCGCTCCTACACACACACACACACACACACACACACACACACACACACACACACACGAGACATACTGGGGTCGTTAAGGAGATTAACTGATAATGGGATATTGTGATCATGTCCGGTAGACGCTAGACATACTGGGTTCACGTAAAGGTATTAACTCTGACATATCAATAGGCTATTGTGGCGTATCCGGCGTTTGTTGAATAATCCGATTGTGTATCGTGTCAATACAAGAGCAGACAGTAAGGAGACAAATACTAGTCTTGACACTAATCTCTTAGCGTGGGGTTCGGCTGATGCAATGGTTGTGAAATGCTATACCTAAAAGTAGAAAAGTCGTGCGCAAAATCACTTTGTGTCATGTGCAAAAATTAGCGTAGAGGTTCATTTGAGTGTTGGCCGTTGGAGAAGAAACATGTTAGTTATTTATAATATAGAGTGCATATTTACTTTTGATTATTTATTCAGATATTTGCTCATGCTTATTTATTATTATTTATTCAGTTATTTAATTATTACAGTTAGTTTTAATTATTTATTATTGTTTATTTATTTTTTTAATTTATTACAGAAGTAGTTGTTATATAAAAATATGTACTTCATGAGTTTTTAATTTTTAAGATACGGCGTAGATTGAGTATACAAGTCAGCTCTGTACACTTTTGAGAAAATCTAAAAAGCATGACTATCGTTCTAAACTAAGATATGACGTCAGTCGGCTTCTTTATTAAGAATCCAATATTGCTGCACATACGACGTTATCTAATATGGCAGCCTCGCATGTGCAAACGTGTTACTATCAGTAGTCATCGAAGATGGCCGCCGCGCACAATGACACACATCCAAGATGTCCGCCGCGCATACCGAGACACTTCTCAAATGGCCGCCACGCATGTGCATATAATAAAAACAAGATAACCGCCGCTCATGCGCAGTTCGTGGCCCTAAAGGGATCAATAAACTACTCTAAGGCTATGTTTATAATGATATACTCTCGACAAACATTGCAACCGTTCACAATAATGATATTGCTATAGAGATAACTCAGAATCTGAACATAATCAAACATCTTGTTATACATACAACTTATATACATGTATTTACATTGTTTATAATTAAACGTTTTCACAAAGGGTTATATAGATATTGAATACCTTTATGTACAAACTAGGAAATTAGTAAGTATAAGGTTTATATAGACAGTTAAGAAGAAGTAGAAGATTGATTGATTGATTGATTGATTGATTGATTGATTGATTGATTAAATATTAGTGTCATATTTATGCCATCAAGGGTCAACAGACGATGTGTTAACCTAACCGCTGTTTCCTGGGACCCTGGAAGGTTAACCAGTACTCGAGCACACCCCTTCTCCGGAAGTAACTGGTAACTTTCCCACTTGAATCAGCGGTGAGAGACGAATGATAAACGCAATGTCGTATATCAACAATCACGGACACTGTGACTGGGCGGGGATTCGCACTAAATACCACTGAATCGATAATCAGTTGCGCTAACGACTGAGCTAATCGGGCCCGTTTACAGAAGAGGAGGAAGTTAGGGTAAAGACGAGACGTTGCCGTCGAACTCTACAATCAGCATGTTGATTTCATTAATTTAGTTGTAATATGTCCCATATGTTTTGTAAGTGTCACTTTTGCCGTTTATCATCAATCTTTCTATATTTTCGGTGTGTTTTAAATGTTATATAAACTTAATAAACATAGGAATTGTTTTTGAATGTTTTTGTAAATAAAACTTTTAGCATAAAACAATATAGTATTCAACAATATTAAAAATCTATTCCATTTAGTTTACCCAAAATGAATACTCATATAATTAAACTTTAAAAACGGTTAATATATTAATGTATATGATATTATGACTTGTCCATATCAAATTCTATACATTAAATGCTATGCATAATTTCGTCGGAGAATTTAATTTCAGTAACTGTAAACTTGGTCAATTTACACACACACACGGAAGTATTGCGTTTAAAAGCCTAATTTGAATAAAAGGTGTTTAAATATAAATCTAAAGATAACCATCGCCTTACATTTTAACAAAAGAAAACGGTTACAAAAAGATGTAAACTGAATACAGAGTTTATACTACACCGTACATACGTGGCGTCTTTAAAAACGTGCTTTACTATGAACACTGATTAAAAAAAATCTAGTAAAACAACGAATTTCTTCTCCTTAAATTGATTTTCAAAGCATAGATAAGAGTAATATTACTTTTCAAAGTCTTATATATATATTTCAGTATAACATACATGTAAACAGTCCCCCTGTCTTTTATACTTCAGTATGACGTACATGTTATCAGTTCCCCTGTATTACATACTTCAGTATGACATACATGTAATCAGCTCCCCTGTCTTACGTACTTCCGTATAACATTCATGTTATCAGTTCCCTTGTCTTACATACTTCAGTATGACATACATGTAATCAGTTCCTTTGTCTTACATATATCAGTATAACATATATGTAATCAAATCCCCTGCCTTACCTACTTCTGTATGGCATACATGTAACCAGTTCCCCTGTCTTACATACTTCTGTATGACATACATGTAATCAGTTCCCTTGTCTTACATATATCAGTATAACATATATGTAATCAAATCCCCTGCCTTACCTACTTCTGTATGACGTACATGTAATCAGTTCCCCTGTCTTACATACTTCTGTATGGCATACATGTAAACAGTTCTCCTGTCTTACATACTTCTGTATGGCATACATGTAAACATTTCCCCTGTCTTACATACTTCTGTATGGCATACATGTAAACAGTTCCACTGTCTTACATACTTCTGTATGGTATACATGTAAACAGTTCCCCTGTCTTACATACTTCTGTATGGCATACATGTAAACAGTTCTCCTGTCTTACATACTTCTGTATGGCATACATGTAAACAGTTCCCCTGTCTTACATACTTCTGTATGGCATACATGTTATCAGTTCTCCTGTCTTACATACTTCTGTATGGCATACATGTAAACAGTTCCCCTGTCTTACATACTTCTGTATGGCATACTTCTGTATGGAATACATGTAAACAGTTCTCCATTCTTACATACTTCTGTATGGCATACATGTAAACAGTTCCCCTGTCTTACATACTTCTGTATGGCATACATGTAATCAGTTCCCCTGTCTTACATACTTCTGTATGGCATACATGTAATCAGTTCCCCTGTCTTACATACTTTTGTATGGCATACATGTAAACAGTTCTCCTGTCTTACATACTTCTGTATGGCATACATGTAATCAGTTCCCCTGTCTTACATACTTCTGTATGGCATACATGTAATCAGTTCCCCTGTCTTACATACTTCTGTATGACGAACATGTAATCAGTTCCCCTGTCTTACATACTTCTGTATGACGAACATGTAATCAGTTCCCCTGTCTTACATACTTCTGTATGGCATACATGTAAACAGTTCTCCTGTCTTACATACTTCTGTATGGCATACATGTAATCAATTCCCCTGTCTTATATACTTCTGTATGGCATACATGTAATCAGTTCCCCTGTCTTACATACTTCTGTATGGCATACATGTAATAAGTTCCCCTGTTTTACATACTTCTGTATGACATACATGAAATCAGTTCCCCTGGTTCATACTTCTGTATGACATACATGAAATCAGTTCCCCTGTCTTAAATACTTCTGTATGACATACATGTAACCAGTTCCCCTGTCTTACATTCTTCAGTATGGCATACATGTAATAAGTTCCCCTGTTTTACATACTTCTGTATGACATACATGAAATCAGTTCCCCTGTCTTACATACTTCTGTATGACAAACATGAAATCAGTTCCCCTGTCTTACATACTTCTGTATGACATACATGTAAACAGTTATTCTGTCTTACCTACTTCTGTATGACGTACATGTAATCAGTTCCCCTGTCTTACATACCTCAGTAAAACATGCATGTAATCAGTTACCCTGTCTTATATACTTCAGTATGACATAAATGTAATCAGTTCTCCTGTTTTATATACTTCAGTATGACATACATGTAATCAGTTCCCATGTCTTATATACCTCAGTATAACATACATGTAATCAGTTCCCATGCCTTATATACCTCAGTATGACATAAATGTAATCAGTTCTCCTGTTTTATATACTTCAGTATGACATACATGTAATCAGTTCCCATGTCTTATATACCTCAGTATAACATACATGTAATCAGTTCCCATGCCTTATATACCTCAGTACAACAAACATGTAATCAGTTCCCCTGTCTTACATACCTCAGAAAAACATGCATGATATCAGTTCCCCTGTCTTACATACTTCAGTATAACATACATGTAATCAGTTCCACTGTCTTACATACCTCAGTATAACATACATGTAATCAGTTCCCATGCCTTATATACCTCAGTATAACAAACATGTAATCAGTTCCCATGTCTTACATACCTCAGAAAAAACATGCATGATATCAGTTACCCTGTCTTACATACCTCAGTATAACATACATGTAAACAGTTCACCTGTCTTACATACCTCAGTATAACATACATGTAATCAATTCCCTTATCTTACATACTTGTCTATGACGTACATGTAATCAGTGTCCCTGTCTTATATACCTCAGTATGACATACATGTAATCAATTCCCATGTCTTATATACCTCAGTATAACATACATGTAATCAGTTCCCATGCCTTATATACCTCAGTACAACAAACATGTAATCAGTTCCCCTGTCTTACATAACTCAGAAAAACATGCATGATATCAGTTCCCCTGTCTTACATACTTCAGTATAACATACATGTAATCAGTTCCACTGTCTTACATACCTCAGTATAACATACATGTAATCAGTTCCCATGCCTTATATACCTCAGTATAACAAACATGTAATCAGTTCCCATGTCTTACATACCTCAGAAAAAACATGCATGATATCAGTTACCCTGTCTTACATACCTCAGTATAACATACATGTAAACAGTTCACCTGTCTTACATACCTCAGTATAACATACATGTAATCAATTCCCTTATCTTACATACTTCTCTATGACGTACATGTAATCAGTGTCCCTGTCTTATATACCTCAGTATAACATACATGTAATCAATTCCCTTATCTTACATACTTCTGTATGACGTTCATGTAATCAGTTCCCATGCCTTATATACCTCAGTATTACAAACATGTAATCAGTTCCCATGTCTTATATACCTCAGTATAACAAACATGTAATCAGTTCCCATGTCTTACATACCTTAGGAAAAAAATACATGAAATCAGTTCCCCTGTCTTACACACTTCAGTATAACATACATGTAATCAGTTCCCATATCTTACATACCTCAGTATAACATACATGTAATCAGTTCCCATATCTTACACACTTCAGTATAACATACATGTAATCAGTTCCCATGCCTTATATACCTCAGTATAACAAAAATGTAATCAGTTCCCATGCCTTATATACCTCAGTATAACAAACATGTAATCAGTTCCCATATCTTACATACCTCAGTATAACATACATGTAATAAGTTCACCTGTCTTACATACTTCAGTATAACATACATGTAATCAGTGTCCCTGTCTTATATACCTCAGTATAACATACATGTAATCAGTTCCCCTATCTTACATACCTCAGTATAACATACATGTAATAAGTTCACCTGTCTTACATACTTCAGTATAACATACATGTAATCAGTGTCCCTGTCTTATATACCTCAGTATAACGTACATGTAATCAGTGTCCCTGTCTTATATACCTCAGTATAACATACATGTAATCAATTCCCTTGTCTTACATACCTCAGTATAACATACATGTAATCAGTTCCCCTGTCTTACATACCTCAGTATAACATACATGTAATCAGTTTCCCTGTCTTACATACTTTAGTATAACATACATGTAATCAGTTTCCCTGTCTTACATACTTTAGTATAACACACATGTAATGAGTTCCCCTGTCTTACATACCTCAGTATAACATATATGTAATCAGTTCCCCTGTTTTACATACTTCAGTATAACGTACATGTAATCAGTTCTCCTGTCTTACATACCTCAGTATAACGTACATGTAATCAGTTCTCCTGTCTAACATGCCACAGTATAACATACATGTAATCAGTTCCCCTGTCTTACATACCTCAGTATAACATATATGTAATCAGTTCACCTGTCTTACATACATCAGTATAACATACATGTAATCAATTCCTTTGTCTTACATGTACATACTTCAGGGTAACATACATGTAATCAGTTCCCCTGTCTTACATACCTCAGTATAACATACATGTAATCAGTTCTCCTGTCTTACATACCTCAGTATAACATATATGTAATCAGTTCTCCTATCTTACATACCTCAGTATAACATATATGTAATCAGTTCCCCTGTTTTACATACTTCAGTATAACGTACATGTAATCAGTTCTCCTGTCTTACATACCTCAGTATAACGTACATGTAATCAGTTCTCCTGTCTAACATGCCACAGTATAACATACATGTAATCAGTTCCCCTGTCTTACATACCTCAGTATAACATATATGTAATCAGTTCACCTGTCTTACATACCTCAGTATAACATACATGTAATCAATTCCTTTGTCTTACATGTACATACTTCAGGGTAACATACATGTAATCAGTTCCCCTGTTTTACATACTTCAGTATAACGTACATGTAATCAGTTCTCCTGTCTTACATACCTCAGTATAACGTACATGTAATCAGTTCTCCTGTCTAACATGCCTCAGTATAACATACATGTAATCAGTTCCCCTGTCTTACATACCTCAGTATAACATATATGTAATCAGTTCACCTGTCTTACATACCTCAGTATAACATACATGTAATCAATTCCTTTGTCTTACATGTACATACTTCAGGGTAACATACATGTAATCAGTTCCCCTGTCTTACATACCTCAGTATAACATACATGTAATCAGTTCCCTGTCTTACATACCTCAGGGTAACATATATGTAATCAGTTCTCCTATCTTACATACCTCAGTATAACATATATGTAATTTGTTCCCCTGTCTGACATACCTCAGTATAACATACATGCAATCAATTCTTTTGTCTTACATGTACATACTTCAGGGTAACAATCATGTAATCAGTTCCCCTGTCTATATACTTCAGTAGAATATCTCTGTAATCACTTCCTTGTTTTATAAGTTTAGAAACACTTTAATTGCTAAAATAATACATTAAATATAGTAAAGATTGGCATGCATAGTTTGGTAAAATAAATCGATATTTGGTACGCATATCAGTTATTTTATAACGTTAAACGAAACTTTTATGTGTATCCAACAATTATTTTATTTATAACTTCTTCAAGGGTCCTTTGTTATGTTTTTTACCTTGACAGTTGAAAATCTAGATTTTAGCATTTGCAATGTATAAATTCCATTCAGAACAATCAGCGTTCATAGTTTGGTTTTGGCAAATTATTGACAAGTGAGGAAGAAGAGCGATGTATATAGTGTTGGCCGCTCATGCTAGAGGTTCAGTATTTACCAATTGCAGCCATATATTACGAATTAGTGCATGTAATTGATTATTTTAAATAAGGTGCACCTATGGTTGTTTACCAATATTTTAAGTCAAACAACGCTGCACATAGCGCTAATTGCTTTGCTTGTATTGTCAGCGATATTCGACCTAACTATAAACTTTAGATAAAATTTAATTTTATCTAAAGTTTTATCTGTACACATTAGTTGTGTGTGGTTACAATGGTAAAATATAATTAGTAGTTATCTTATGTAATCATATATCCAGCGTACCACCAATAATTGTCAATAGTATAACCATCAACAAATTATGGTGGGCCGTAAAACCCCAATCATAATGTTTGGTGGTAGAAATAAACTGACCTATAATGTTTTGGCTGCAATGGAATATATGGGATACGACTTATTTTTGAACATATTTTAATTGCTAAAGCTACTTATCATGCTATTTGTATATATGAATAATATAAGCTGAAAAGGGTATTATCCATCAGCATATCGCGTTTTATTATTAAAAACTACAACCGCTCTCATTAGTGTATATTTTTGTGAAACATCCCACATCCCACGTCTTATTTGCTTTTGTAGAGCATCCCACCAATCAGCTCCTACGTCTTATTTGCTTTTGTGGAGCATCCCACCAATCAGCTCCTACGTCTTATTTGCTTTTGTGGAGCATCCCACCAATCAGCTCCTATGTCTGATTTGCTTTTGTGGAGCAACCCACCAATGTATATAGGCTTGGTCCAATCGATGTAAAATCATATATAACTTATACAGTCATTTAATATGTAAACATTATGCAATACATAGCATAAAAATAATAACGTACCTGTTGGTACGGGATTATATGGCTCATCGCACTCAATATACACTAATGAGTGCGGTTGTAGGGAATAATATGGTTACTACCACCCTGATATTCAGTGTAGAGTTACACAAGACTATTTTTTATTCTAAATATTTGGGACCAGTTACTGTTAATCAGTTCATTTAAGATCTGATCTGAGATGATATCTGATTTCTTAAAATATTTTTTATTATTGGCGCTTTTAAGGTATGCGCGAGCTGCCGGGTGCCCTATTATACATATTTCACAGTTTAACGTCACTTTATTTTAACACACTCTTAAACCATTCTTTACCATTATTGATGCAGAATGGTACGATTAACAGTGACTGGTCAGTTTTTAAATAATGTGCGATATGCTGATGGATAATACCCTCTTCAGCTGATACTACAAATATATACAAATAGCATGATAAGTAGCTGTGACAATTAAAATATGTACAAAAATAAGACACATCCCATAAATTCCATTGCAGCCAAACCATTTAGGTCAGTTCATTTATACCATCAAACACTATGATTGGGGTTTTACGGCACACCATAATTTGTTGATGGTTTACTATTGACAATTTTTGGTGGTACGCTGGATACATGGTTACATAAGATAAGTACTTATATTTTACCATTGTAACCACACACAATTAATGTGTTCAGATAACACCTTGGATAGAATTAAATTTCTATCTAAGGTTTATAGTTAGGTTGAATATCGCTGACGATATAAGCAAAGCAATTTGCGCTATGAGCAGCGTTGTTTAACTTAAAGTATTGGTGAACAACCATATGGGCACCTTATTTAAATTAATCAATTACATGCACTAATAAGTAATTTATGGCTGCAATCGGTAAATACAAAAAGAAATAATAATATTCTTAGTCGATTAATCTACACTTTGGTCGTCAATCTACAAATTTACAAATATCATGAGTATAAACAATGTTAGTAATTAGTAAGCACCGAATCCAAAAATATAAAATAGTTGTAGTATTAAACAACTCAGTTAATAACACACTTCAAAGTTGAATACAGACACGACTTATTATGTGAATCATCTCCATTCATCACACATTAATCATCACAGAAATGTGTAATCATCTTTTAATTTTTAATAATCATCCTATCCTGCTCGCCAAAATGACTTGTTCAAAGCGCGAGGATAAATAAAAACTTATACACACACAAGATGTAAAATCAATGGATTTAAAACACTCCTGTAATCAGCAACCTTGTCTTGTTTGTTTATGAACAGTTGCCATCGACAAAAGAAAGACGAGAAGGTGTAAAGAAGGAAAAACGGGTGAGTTATTGTTCGACATTAATACGATCAGTATTAAATTAAATATAACATTACAGTGAGTAATTTTTTAAAATACTAGTGTCATGAAGAAACTTAAAAGGATACCGCCGCTAATTAAAGTTTATTTCTCATTACACATATATGTAAAATGAAACACGTTGTTTACAACACAATAATAAAGATGTGTATGGATAGATTCATGTTTTTATATTGACAAGTACATTCAGACATACATGTATATAAATGATAAAGATGATTATTTGTCAATGTACATACCAGACTACAGCACGCACGTCTAGCTACAATATAAACCATAGTCACAATATCAAGGCATTTGCCAAACCCATTAATTTGGTATCGACCATGACTTATATACTATGGTTTTACATGCGACACATTTGGACTGGACGGACAATTTACATACATGAACTGATAGCTTTATATGAGTAAGATGCAGTTAAGGATTCATGACTACCCACATGCTATATAAAGGACACATTTAGAAATACAGTGAATTTATATTTATTATATTTCATTATTCATTACGGGAGATAATTGAAATCACAGCAAAGGAATTTCTTATTTTTTAGATCTTTTCAGATACACATTTACAATGTATGACACACACACACACACACACACACACACACACACACACACATATACGAGGAGTTATCCAGAAATTCGTGAACAAATCTAATATTATGAACGTGACATTTCTGATTTATTTGGAGATTTACATGTATTATATTTAATCTAACAGCAAACTGTATGCAAAGTATTAAGGAAATATATATTCAAATAAAACAGTAACATGTATTTCAAACATGTCATATGCACTTATCTGACGCAGGCCATATTAACGTTACGTCGTAATTTTTCTACAACGTCTCACGCCACTATTACATTTTCCATAGGGCTCCATTGTAACATTTATGTCCAAAATAGAGTGAAAAATTAAATTCTGTAGCATGTGTCTGGGCTCAAAATATTCACTGGTTCAAGATATTCAATTATAAAGAAAAAAAAGTAAACCCTGACCAGGTTTGTTTTTTTAAAAATTCAATGCTTCTGTGAGACCTATCAATTTCCAGAGTAATAATATGTCAACTATTTGCCCTAGATGCGGTCCGAACCAGCAATTATGAAATGACACAGAATTTTCCAGAAAGCTGGTATCAGCATCAAATTTTCAGTGGTGATTTCTAAAATACTGACCATTTAACTCATGTTAGCAAAAAAACCCAAAACATTGCAGTTCAAAACCCTGAAAAAAGAAGGAAAAGAGAACTAAAGTTCTATTTCTGCCATCCTTCGTCTTCATCATCGGAGTACTCAAGGGAGATAATAGTGGTGTGAGTCCACAAGTTATTTTCCTACTCTTACTCGTCGCTCCACTCATACTCTTTTAGCAATTGGGGAACCCTGCAAGCACTCTCAGCATGCTATTCATTCTTTATTAGCATCTGCACTGTATTGTAACTTATACACAGTTTGCAGCATAGTTCATTAATTGTTTTACAGCAATCCTTATTTAGGCACCTTTTACCACGTTGACGTGACTTTGCTTGATTTTGACACAGGACGCCACATTTTTTATCATCCATTATTGTTTATCGTTCCTCACTGTGTCGTTTGTGTCATTTGTAGAATACAAAATGCACTACAAATAACTTCCATGGCGCTTTGCTATGCATATCTATCGTCTGATCAATGTTTTAATATCGACACCAACTGTATGGCTGCTCGTTGTTTCAACATTTCACCAGATGCACTATTTGCATATGAATGAGTCTACCTTTTCAATACAAGTTAATGTAAACTCCTAACACCTGCGTACCATGCTAGAATGACACATGCAAACGTGTCCTCAATAATATATGCTTCACCGCGAGTGTTACAGAAAAGGATTGTTATTTTTTACATGTTTATCTGTCGAATTGTCCAACATTTGGAGTTACGGCACTTATTCTGTATGTATGTTACTATGTATACCATAACATTATTACTGACAAAAGAAATGTACTAAAACGCTGTACATCGATGACAAATACACCAATACTTAAGTTGTGAAAAATACAGCTATTTAATATTGCTGTGCTCCACATTACACAGAGTCATTTGTGTTTGCAGCATCGCAGAATGACTCTATGTAATGTGGAGAACAGCAATATTAAATAGGTGTTATCAATAATTGTTCATACCGTTTATGAAACAACAAACTGATAAGGAAACTGCTTTAATATTTTATACTAATAGTGTTCATAGTTACACAATATATAGCAATCACAATTGACGGTTTATTCAATTTATATACAGTTTTGATCTAATATTCAGTTTACAATAAATGTCGGCGTACAAAAGCGTCTACACGCAATTGTCTGCGATTCTATTTTAACGCTCTGCGATTCTGTTACAATACTCATTCCTGTAAACGCTACCTCTGTGTTATGTACGTCACAATAATTTTAACTATTTGTTGTTAATATATGCTTCTACCTTTTTTAAAACAACAAATGTATAGGATAATACCGTCATATGGGTTATGGGCGCGTGGTCGCGCGCATTTGTAGTGTATATTGTTCAAAGTTTTAGTTTGTTATATTTTACAGTAGGTTCCTCATTCTTTCTGCAGTATTTCATATATAGAAAATTGTTTATATTCTTGTGTTAGTGTTTTGTTGTTGTTTTCTTTTATTTTTGTCCTCTGATGAAGGCGTAAAGCCGAAAGCTAGCTAAGGATATCTCGTTATAAATTTTAGCACTGTAAAATGGTAATTCTCTCTACTGTTTATATATATATATGGAGATATTATTTGTAAATATATATATTCTAACGACAAATATTAAACTCGTTAACAATAATGATATTACTATAATATAAATAATTTAGAATCTGAACGTATTCAAGCATTTTGTTTACTATCCATGCAACTTATAAACATCTTCTGTTATTATTATAAGTTGTCATAAAGTGTATTATCAGTATAAATATACCTTTGTGTAAGATATCAGAGATAAGTTTATGTATATAGACAGTAAAGAAAAGATTGTAGATAAAAGTAGACGTTAGGATAAAGAGAAGAAGTCCTTCACACTCTAGTCAACAATCAGCATGTTTTTGTCATTTATTCAGTTGTAATTTGTCCTATTTGCCGGTAGATTGTTGTCCATTTATTTTGTCATTGCTATGATTATTCTATATTTTCAATGTATTTTATATATTTGATAAAATTTAAAAACAAGGTTTTTTTTGCAAAGATGTTTTTGAAAATGAAGTACAGTCCAACAGGTCGTAGGCAGCCATTCATGGCAATGAGCAAAAGTGTTCTTCTAATACAGGTTGTTGTTTAATGCAGTTTATTTTGTTCTGAACGCATGTAAATGGGAAATAACAAAAGTGGCTGCGTAAGACAAGTGGCTGCTTAATAGAGGTGGCCGCTTATGCAGATTGTACTGATTCACTTTACATCATTATATTATTTATCAAGTTTGAATAACTGCGCAATTCAGTTTATCAATAATATATTATCATACGATTTAATTTTATTATTAATTGTTTTTCATACAATATTTGTCCATAAGGGTTCATAGTATTGACATTCGCAAATAGATGTCTGTTAGTTTCAACATTCATAGCACATAAATCATATTAACTTATATATTACATATGTTGCATTCATACAGGAATTTATTGTTAGGTATAATTTGCATTATATATTTTGTATAATCAGGGGCATAGCTTCCTGTAGGCACTGTAGGCACGTGTCTACACATTTTTCTGAGAAAAAATAAAAATGACAAAATGCAATAAAACTTGGACCCCTAGGGATGTAAGGTGTTAGCGGTGAAATATAAATTGGCAACAAAAATCATTGAATATGATCCAGATATTTAACATCATATCATCAATTTATTTGGCTATAAAAAGTGAATTCAATGTTAATATCATGGATAAACAGGCCATTAAAACATAAGAAATGTACTAGTACTCCAACAAACGCACCTACGACAGTCTAGATGAAATAATAATTGGAGGAACATACCCTCCACAACTGTGCCTACACATCGTTTTCAGCCAAGCTACGCCCCTGGACTACTGAAAATATCTAAATGATAGTGTTTGTACAACTTTCCAGCCTATGATTTAATGTGAGGTTTGGTTATAATATATGTGTGTTTTACTCCGAGCTTCCGTGTTACTTGAACGTCCAATCCGCGATGTATCTGGTACACTGCATATGATTGTTTTTACCATTCCTTCATTCTTATTTTAACACCATTAAACAAGCCTATTTGGTACACACCCAAACTTACACCTTCCCTTCATATTCCCTCTAATGACCAAGTCATTTAGACCTAAACATCCAGTGCTTTTTAAAAGCACCCAACTTGTTTAAATAGCTGAGCACGTTTTCCCCGCTTGTTTACAATAACACTATTGCTGTCGTCTTTTGCTTTTCATGTTCAATGATCAAAATGTTTATATCGACACACAGCGGCCATTGATGCCCAAGTGCGCACTTCTTGGTCTTGGGGTGCTGGTGTTGGTGGCGGGAATTGTTGTGCTTGTGTACTTCAAACGGGAGCCTGAACCTGATGGTATGTAGTCATCAATGTTTGCTGTCCTGCAACGTTACAATAACTATAAACACGAAGCATGCAGCAAAGTTGCTTTGAAAAAAGTGATTTAGAGAATTGCTTTAAACTGTTATAAGTGATCAATTCCAATTGTACAATTGATTGTCCTATAAAAGTTTATTTTCTAGATACTTAAATTCTTGTTATATATATAAAGTAGATGTATAGTGAGAAACAAATACAAAATATCTTAATCACATGACCGCATGCGTAAAAAGACCCTCCGTCTTCTACACATGACAACTCTCCGGTACTTAATCATAACCTTGAGTATCCTTGATCTCATTGCCCGTGCTTAAAATCGTCTTAGATCAATATTCTGCCTGTATATTTGTATAACATGTGCACATGTTCAATACACCTCTTCTTCTGTACTTCACTCTTATCTTCCATAATACAACTGATGTCCTTGTCCTGCGATACGCTTTTCTCTACTTCTAGTGGTTGCAGCTTTTCTACTAGAATAGGCTGTACTGCTTACAGAGAATATGACCTTTGATCCAATTATGATTCTTTCGGATTCATTTTTTATGACAAAAATCGTCAACGTAATCAATGAATATATTGCTCTCATCTTCAGATATGATGTACTTCCTGTATATATAACTGCATCTATTACAGCCAACTTTACACAATCCATATGAATTTTATTTTTAACCGTGGTGCACGTCATTTTCGTACATATACGTCTCACACCACTATTACATTTCCCATAGGGCTCCATTGTAACATGTATGTCCAAAACAGATTGAAAAATTAAATTCTGCAGCATATGTCTGAACTCAAATTCTTCACTGGTTCAAGATATGCAATTGTAAAGTAAAAAAAGTATACCTTGACCAGGTTGTTTTTTTTTAAATTCAATGCTTTTGTGAGACCTATCAATTTCCAGAGTAATAATATGTCAACTATTCGCCCTAGATGCGGTTCGAACCGAAAATTCTGAAATGACACAGAATTGTCCAGAAAGCTGGTATCGGCATAAAATTTTCAGTGGTGATTTCTAATATACTGACCATTTAACTCATGCTAGCAAAAAACAAAACATTGCAGTACAAAGCCCTGAACAAAGAAGAAAAAGAGAACTAAAGTTTTATTTCTACCTCCTTCATCTGTAAGTCCGGAGTTCTCAAGGGAGATAATAGTGGTGTGAGTCCTATAACAACCGAATATCAAATGTTGATGGAGCTATTTTATAGCGTCCTTGTCAACAAGCCACCATCTTTGTTAACGCTAGAAAACGTAAAAATGACAACAGTCCGGTTCAAAGGGGTTTTATTGAAAAAATAAAAGTCTTGAAAACTTCGGCCTTGACCAATTGAAAATGCCTTAAATACACATGTGAAAGTGCGATTGGAATAATCACTCAATATCCTATGTTCAACGTCATTTTATGAAGTTTACATTCAGTAACTTATGTTTCATAACGTTTGTCACTCAGTGACTTACGTTAAACGCCTTTTCTACAGAGTTTATCACTCAGTAACTATATGTTAAACGTCATTTTTATGAAGTTTATCACTCAGTGACATATGTTTAACGTCATTTTTATGAAGTTTATCACTCAGTGACATATGTTTAACGTCATTTTATATGAAGTTTATCACTCAGTAACTATATGTTAAACGTCTTTTTTATGAAATTTATCACTCAGTGGCTTTATTACTTGTTACATGGCATTTCTACAGAGTTTACCACGCAGTGACTTTAGTATTACAACTTTTTCGTATATATAAGCTCTCTAACGTATGAAAAACGTGTATTGGTACTGTAATATAAAGTATTATTGAATCTTGAATTTTCTATCGTTTCAGTATTCAAAGGTGGAGTTGTTCCAAATCCTGTGGGTAATATATTTGTTGTTATTTCTGTCAAGTTAACAAGTGTTATGCTCATTACATGTACTTATAATACAAATACCCCCACTCTCATATTTGACAGCATTTTAATGCAGTCGAGGATTAGTACACTGTGTTTACTTTTCAATGTTGCTACAGATATTACAAAACTAGTAGTTAGCGAATCGTTGTTAACAAACCTGACATTTGTTGATTTAACGCATTACAACCAACCCTCCTTATTCAATTAATAAAACAAATATATAAACCGTCCGTATTCAATAAATAAAACATTTGATATGTGAATATTATAACGTACCTTCCTTATTCAATTAATATAACACATGTATATACCATCCGTATTCAATAAATATAACAAATGTTTTGTATTAACATTATCGATTTTAACAACTTGTTCGGTCGATCAGGGGTAACGTACAGCAAATACTACTTAAAATATACTCTAAAATGATTCAGTCACCTCAATAAGCTTGATCAGGAAGTAATATTCTTTATAACATAGTTTTTTTTCGTGAAGTTATGAAAACAAATATGTTGCATCGATTTGTAAACAAATATAACAATCAAGTTAAAGGTCTTGACATTTTCGGGAGACAAGTTTTAAAGATTTATCAGAAGTTAACATTCAGCGTGATTTTTTTACCATTGTCGGTAATGATTGTATTATCTTAGCTTCAGTTGTAACAGGTTTTATATCACTATGGTAACGTGTGTTTTATTTGCCTCTTACTAATTATATAGTATTCCTGTGTTATTGAATGATAATTAATTTAGCAAATTAACATTTAATATTTGGGAACTGTAACAACTCTATTAAAGGCATTAAACAGGCAATAGTAATTGTATAGTAGTGTTGTTAAACCAGCTACACTAGCATTAGCATGCTATTATCGTTTAAGTTTATTATTATTTTGAAGAGCATACACTGACAGATCTAGAGAGTAAGGGAGGGGGGGGGGGGGGGGGTTAGGACCGGGAACACTTCCTTATTTCCCAATAATGCTAAATTACAGCAATGCAATATATATATGCACAACCCTATCTGAAAATTCTTTGTCCGACTATAGATTATTTTACATACCTTTACAGAGGAATAGTTCTGCTTTAGTGAACTTGTTATTGTAAGCCTGTAACTACTAAACGTTCGTGTTTAATTTCAGAGCCGACAGATGACGGTAAGTTATTTACTTTACTAGAATGACATATAGTTGAAAAAAAATCATTGATAAAACAGCTAGTTGCAGTCACATTGCTGTTATATAAAGTTCAGGGATGCGTTTCACAAAAAAACTTACGATAAAAATCACCGTAAGTCAATTTGACAATTACATCTTGTTTGTTTAAATTTGATCGACATTTAAAAAATGTTACATTTCCAGAAAATATATCATTTTCTGCAGCGTTTTAAAAATTTTGGATTCATTTTGATGGATTTTAAAAATACTATGAATAAGTGTTGGTTTACGTTTACGATCATTTTTGTCGTAAGTTTTTTTTGTGAAACGCACGCCAGAAGTTTTTTTTGGTGAAACTTAAAATTAATACTTAAACAATGCTTCTTCTACTACCCATATAAAATATATATGTGAATCACTACCCTAGTGCCTAAGGTTGAATGTAATTTTTTTGGTGGAGAATGTTATTAAGAAACTTACAAACAGAATATTGCGATATCTCTACTTAAAATCTATATTCCTCAAAATAAGTTAAGAACAATGTTTTTATTAAACAAAGACTGATTTTTTAAACTTTGGAATGAACATGTATCATTTTTATTAATGCATGGAAGCCCGTGTAAATCGTGCGCTTTGATTTCAAAAAAAAATAACGGCCATCAACCTTAGTGTAAAGCGAACACGCAATAATCTAATTCTATATTTTATGTGACTATTCAGTGAATTAGAGTTTACATACCTCAGCGACAAGTGTAAAACAGTGATATTGGTACTACTCTAAAATGATTTATTTTTTGTTTTGTTATTTTCTTTTACAAAGGATCTACGCATTTTAATCTGATATTATTAACTCAAATTTCATTATAAAGGTGTATTTTTTCGGTCCTTACATTATCTTTAGGCATTTATGTCAAGTCGTTAAGAATGTTCAAAACCTCTCAGTGACAAAACTGAATCATATAAACTCCATGTAAATTCATGTTTTATTTAAGTCAATCGATGTTGATTCATAATAATGCATGTTATTACACCGTTTCAATAGTATTCAATTATAAGAAAGCAGTTCCGGAAATAAAGATATACGTACACAGTTCATGTAAATGTAAAACTAATATTAAAACAAATCTTTTATGTGAAATGAAACTCTGGAACTAGATGAATAAAATACTGCTACATTTATTTAAATCCATATAATTTCAAGAGATGATCAAAGAGCACATATTTATAAACTAAAATACTTATACGTTAAGTTCAACAAATCACTGAATGCAATTATACAAAGCAGCTTGTCTGCAAGAACGTAGGGTGCTGCACGTGTAAAACAAATGTATAATTCTGTGTTTGTCCGTTCTAGAAGAATGTGCTGAGGTCGAAGTATACCTGAGAGACAGAATCGGGTTTAGCTGCTATACACAAGACATCATACGAGCCGCTGCGAGTCTCAACATTGTTCCACCAGTGTACGTAAATGAGGGAAAAACAGTCTTTGTAAATCTGGGAACAATGGTGAGAGTTACTATTACATAACCTTTTTCATGATAAAGATGCTGTAATCGGGAAAATAATAGTATATATGCCACAGAAAGCAAAAACTCACACTCAGTAATAGTGAGTAAACAAGCATCGATTGGAATTTTTTGTTGCCAAATATTGAGTCCATCAATATATGTTATAGCCTTATTTAATATTACGTCATTGTGGTTTAAAAATTAGTGTTAACTATAACCCTGATGTCAAATTATCTTGAATTTTAAGTACAACTAAGAACTTTGAATAAGAATGTATCAGTTCATTTCGGTTACGCCGGTGACAAGTAAAGTCAATAAAAGGATAAAAAAAATAATTAAAAAAGTAAGCACGGTAATGTTAATGTTCTTGTACACTGCACTTCTTCTTCTTCTGCCATTGTGTGAAGATCCAACAAAATCGCTTGAATAGTTTTATAGTTATGCTTAGTTCAGAATTGTTACTGACGGAAGGACGGACATATGGACGCACGCACGCACGCACACACGCACTCTCCGATACATTCACAGACAGACGGACACCATTGCCATATCCTCCTTCGCCATCGGCGGGTTGGGGATTTTTTTGTAAATTTGATTAAGATTCCTTAAAAATGGGGGTGATTTCACAACTACAAGACGACGGACGACAGAGGACGTACTACGGACAATTAACCATAACATAAGCGCTGCTGGCATTTGGAACGTAGAGCTTAAAACGGGGTTGCTATCGTGTCTACACGAAAATGTTTGCATTTTCTTTATATAATTCTATGTAAACAGTGAACCCTGTGGCGGCCCAAAAATTTAACCCCGGTGACTAGACTTCAACAGCCCTTTTTAACGGAGCTCCACGCTCCAATGCTTTATGTAAAATATCTAAGGCCTTGAGCTCAGGAGAATATAAGTTTTAAAGTTTCCTTGAAAATGTGAGTATAAATGTGTTGGCGGGGCCATTTGTGGTCGACTCACGCTGGATCAAGAACTTGTCCGAGATATTGTGGCAACATAACGGTTGAGCAAGTTTGGTCAATGAGAAATGGGGTTGCTATTGTGTTTACATGGACATAATAATTATTAACATTTTCCCTTTATAACTCTACGTAAAACAGTGATTTCCTATTGCGGACGTGTCTACAACAACAATCCGAAATCTTGCGGTTATATAATTGTTGTGAAAGTTTGGTTTATGTTCGTTGAAAAATGGGGATGCTGTCGTGCCCTAAATAAAGGTTAACAAACGGACGAAAGACAAAATATTGACCATGGCATAAGCCCTGTTGGCCTTTGGCCAGTAGAGCTAAAATCATAACATATTATAGCGGGTCAGGCACGGCTGATACTGGGATAGATTTCTTTTGTATTGCGTGCTATTAACCATAATCTTATGTAGACGAAAATTCGAGTTAATGTTACATGTCCACGTAAATATAAAGAACGTGAGATATAACAATTTAAAACAAAACCGTTGCTGTTTTTTGGCATGTCATTATTGTGGAGAATAGAAATGACACCTCAGTTGGCAAGTTGCAAAATAATGAAATTCGAATGCAACTTTGCTCGGGAAAATAACACATTTGCATTAAGTCAAATGATGTATTTTGAAATTGGAGATTGGATATTTCTGTTCACAGTAACCTGTGTCTATTGTTTTTCCCGATACACTATTATAGTCAGAAATTTGTAATTCGTTTAATAAATCCTATACATAAATATATACTTTTTTTCATATTTGTATCTTCACAAAATGTTATTTTACTGATAGTGTCGGAATATTTGAATTCGTATTTTTTCTGTTTATGACTGGTCAGATTTTTGTTATGTGTTTTGTGTTGATTTTGCATTATGCACAGCCTATAACAATCTAACATGTGAATAACGTTTATAGCTGAAATGCCAAACATAATGCAGAGGTCAATAAATAATATATATAAAAAACTGACAATATTTCGAGTTTCAAAATAAGAACAAACAAGAAAGCTTGGATGGGGATGAGCTTGGGATGGAGGGAGAGGAGAGGGAGTAGTCCGATGATAATAATATAATATATAGTACAAAATAAGGTCAGGGGAGAGTTGAGGGGGTAGTCCGATGATAATAATATAATATATAGTACAAAATAGGGCGGAGGAGAGGTGAGGGGGTAGTCCGATGAAAATAATATAATATATAGTACAAAATAAGGTCAGGGGAGAGTTGAGGGGGTAGTCCGATGACAATAATATAATATATAGTACAAAATAGGGCGGAGGAGAGGTGAGGGGGTAGTCCGATGATAATAATATAATATATAGTACAAAATAGGGTCAGGGGAGAGTTGATGGGGAAGTCCGATGATAATAATATAATATATAGTACAAAATAGGGCGGAGGAGAGTTGAGGGGGTAGTCCGATAATAGTGATATAACATATAGTACAAAATAGGGTGGAGGAGAGGTGAGGGGGTAGTCCGATGATAATAATATAATATATAGTACAATATAGGGCGGAGGAGAGGTGAGGCTGTAGTCCGATGATAATAATATAATATATAGTACAAAATAGGTAGGGGGAGAGGTGAGGGGGTAGTCCGATAATAGTGATATAATATGTAGTACAAAATAAGGTGGAGGAGAGGTGAGGGGGTAGTCCGATGATAATAATATAATATATAGTACAAAATAGGGCGGGGGAGAGGTGAGGGGGTAGTCCGATAATAGTGATATAATATGTAGTACAAAATAAGGTGGAGGAGAGGTGAGGGGGTAGTCCGATGATAATAATATAATATATAGTACAAAATAGGGCGGAGGAGAGGAGAGGGGGTAGTCCGATAATAGTGATATAATATGTAGTACAAAATAAGGTGGAGGAGAGGTGAGGGGGTAGTCCGATGATAATAATATAATATATAGTACAAAATAGGGCGGAGGAGAGGAGAGGGGGTAGTCCGATAATAGTGATATAATATGTAGTACAAAATAAGGTGGAGGAGAGGTGAGGGGGTAGTCCGATGATAATAATATAAGATATAGTACAAAATAGGGCGGAGGAGAGGTGAGGGGGTAGTCCGATGATAATAATATAATATATAGTACAAAATAGGGCGGAGGAGAGGAGAGGGGGTAGTCCGATAATAGTGATATAATATGTAGTACAAAATAAGGTGGAGGAGAGGTGAGGGGGTAGTCCGATGATAATAATATAAGATATAGTACAAAATAGGGCGGAGGAGAGGTGAGGGGGTAGTCCGATGATAATAATATAATATATAGTACAAAATAGGGCGGGGGAGAGGTGAGGGGGTAGTCCGATGATAATAATATAATATATAGTACAAAATAGGGCGGAGGAGAGGTGATGGGGGTAGTCTGATGATAATAAAATAATATATAGTACAAAATAGGGCGGAGGAGAGGTGAGGCAGCAGTCCGATAATAGTGATATAATATGTAGTACACAATAGGGCGGAGGAGAGATGAGGGGGTAGTCCGATGATAATAATATAATATATAGTACAAAATAGGGCGGAGGAGAGGTGAGGGGGTAGACAATAAAAGTGATATAATATGTAGTACAAAATGGGGTGGAGGAGAGGTGAGGGGGTAGTCTAATGATAATAATATAATATATAGTACAAAATCGGGTGGAGGAGAGGTGAGGGGGTATTCCGATAATAGTGATATAATATGTAGTACAAAATAGGGTGGAGGAGAGATGAGAGGGTAGTCCGATGATAATAATATAATATATAGTACAAAATAGGGCGAAGTAGAGGTGAGGGGGTAGTCCGATAATAGTGATTTAATATGTAGTACAAAAAAGGGTGGAGGAGAGGTGAGGGGGTAGTCCGATGATAATAAGATAATATATAGTACAAAATAAAGCGGGGGAGAGGTGAGGGGGTAGTCCGATGATAATAATATAATATATAGTACAAAATAGGGCGGGGGAGAGGTGAAGGGGTAGTCCGATAATAGTGATATAATATGTAGTACAAAATAAGGTGGAGGAAAGGTGAGGGGGTAGTCTGATGATAATAATATAATATAAAGTACAAAATGAGCGGAGGAGAGGTGAGGGGGTAGACGATAATAGTGATATAATATGTAGTACAAAATAGGGTGGAGGAAAAGTGAGGGGGTAGTCCGATGATAATAATATAATATATAGTACAAAATAGGTAGGGGGAGGGGTGAGAGGTAGTCCGATGATAATAATATAATATATAGTACAAAATAGGGTGGAGGAGAGGTGAGGGGGTAGTCCGATAATAGTGATATACTTTGTAGTACAAAATAGGGTGGAGAAGAGTTGAGGGGGTAGTCTGATGATAATAATATAATATATAGTACAAAATAGGGCGGGGGAGAGGTGAGGGGGTAGTCCGATAATAGTGATATAATATGTAGTACAAAATAAGGTGGAGGAGAGGTGAGGGGGTAATCCGATGATAATAATATAATATATAGTACAAAATAGGGCGGAGGAGAGGAGAGGGGGTAGTCCGATAATAGTGATATAATATGTAGTACAAAATAAGGTGGAGGAGAGGTGAGAGGGTAGTCCGATGATAATAATATAAGATATAGTACAAAATAGGGCGGAGGAGAGGTGAGGGGGTAGTCCGATTTAATAATATAATATATAGTACAAAATAGGGCGGGGGAGAGGTGAGGGGGTAGTCCGATGATAATAATATAATATATAGTACAAAATAGGGCGGAGGAGAGGTGATGGGGGTAGTCTGATGATAATAATATAATATATAGTACAAAATAGGGCGGAGGAGAGGTGAGGCAGCAGTCTGATAATAGTGATATAATATGTAGTACAAAATAGGGCGGAGGAGAGATGAGGGGGTAGTCCGATGATAATAATATAATATATAGTACAAAATAGGGCGGAGGAGAGGTGAGGGGGTAGACAATAAAAGTGATATAATATGTAGTACAAAATGGGGTGGAGGAGAGGTGAGGGGGTAGTCTAATGATAAAAATATAATATATAGTACAAAATCGGGTGGAGGAGAGGTGAGGGGGTAGTCCGATAATAGTGATATAATATGTAGTACAAAATAGGGTAGAGGAGAGGTGAGAGGGTATTCCGATGATAATAATATAATATATAGTACAAAATAGGGCGAAGTAGAGGTGAGGGGGTAGTCCAATAATAGTGATTTAATATGTAGTACAAAAAAGGGTGGAGGAGTGGTAAGGGGGTAGTCCGATGATAATAAGATAATATATAGTACAAAATAAAGCGGGGGAGAGGTGAGGGGGTAGTCCGATGATAATAATATACTATATAGTACAAAATAGGGCGGGGGAGAGGTGAAGGGGTAGTCCGATAATAGTGATATAATATGTAGTACAAAATAAGGTGGAGGAAAGGTGAGGGGGTAGTCTGATGATAATAATATAATATAAAGTACAAAATAGGGCGGAGGAGAGGTGAGGGGGTAGACGATAATAGTGATATAATATGTAGTACAAAATAGGGTGGAGGAAAGGTGAGGGGGTAGTCCGATGATAATAATATAATATAAAGAACAAAATAGGACGGAGGAGAGGTGAGAGGGTAGTCCGATAATAGTGATATAATATGTAGTACAAAATAGGGTGGAGGAGAGGTGAGGGGGTAGTCCGATGATAATTATATAATATATAGTACAATATAGTGTGGGGGAAAGGTGAGGGGGTAGTCCGATGATAATAATATACTATATAGTACAAAATAGGGTGGGGGAGAGGTGAGGGGGTAGTCCGATGATAGTGATATAATATATAGTACAATATAGGGTGGGGCAGAGGTGAGGGGGTAGTCCGATAAAAATAATATAATATATAGTACAAAATAGGGCGGAGGAGAGGTGTGGGGGTAGTCCGATGATAATAATATAATATATAGTACAAAATAAGGCGGGGGAGAGGTGAGGCGGTATTCCGATGATAGTGATATAATATATAGTACAAAATAGGGCGGAGGAGAGGTGAGGGGGTAGTCCGATGATAATAATATAATATATAATACAAGATAGGGCGGGGGAGAGGTGAGGGGGTAGTCCGATGTTAATAATATAATATATAATACAAAATAGGGTGGGGGAGAGGTGAGGGGGTTGTCCGATGATAGTGATATAATATATAGTACAAAATAGGGCGGAGGAGAGGTGAAGGGGTAGTCCGATGATAATAATATAATATATAGTACAAAATAGGGCAAAGGAGAGGTGAGGGGGTAGTCCGATGATAATAATATAATATATAATACAAGATAGGGCGGGGGAGAGGTGAGGGGGTAGTCCGATGTTAATAATATAATATATAGTACAAAATAGGGTGGGGGAGAGGTGAGGGGGTTGTCCAATGATAATGATATAATATATAGTACAAAATAGGGCGGAGGAGAGGTGAAGGGGTAGTCCGATGATAATAATATAACATATAGTACAAAATAGGGTCGGGGAGTGGTGATGGGGTAGTCCGATGATAGTGATATAATATATAGTACAAAATAGGGCGGAGGAGAGGTGAGGGGGTAGGAGAGGTGAGTGGGTATTCGGATGATAATATTATGATATATAGTACAAAATAGGGCGGAGGAAAGGTGCAGGGGTAGTCCGATGGTAATAATATAATATGTAATACAAAATAGGGCGGGGGAGAGGTGAGGCGGTAGTCCGATGATAGTGATATAATATATAATACAAAGTAGGGTGGGGGAAAGGTGAGGGGGTAGTCCGATGATAGTGATATAATGTATAGTACAAAATAGGGCGGAGGAGAGGTGAGGGGGTAGTCCGATGAAAGTGATATAATAAATCGTACAAAATAGGGCGGAAGAGAGAGGAGAGGAGTAATCGGATGATAATATTATGATATATAGTACAAAATAGGGTGGTGGAGAGATAAGGGGGTAGTCCGATGTTTATAATATGATATAT